>PVLA01000988.1:266042-376715 GCA_004027455.1 Hydrochoerus hydrochaeris
CCCTCTCCCTCTCCCTCACCCTCTCCCTTACCGTCTCCCTCTTCCTGTCCCTCTCCATCACAGTACTGTGGATTGAACTCAGTGTACCTTAAGCACATACTCTACCTCTATGGTTGAGCTCTACCCCCTGCCCCCAGGTCTTCGAGCAAAATACATTTTAATAAACAGGTTTCTGTAATTGGCAAAACAGTCTACTAACAAGTTAAAATGCTGATTCATAAAGAGACAACCACAAATGATAATATATACCATCCATGGTTGGGGTAAGACTGCCCATCAGATGAACGCAAACATGCAGAGGCAGTGTTAGCTTGAAGCAAAAACTGTGGCAGGTCTGAATCATCCCCTGGGATCTTCAAGGTGGTATCATCAGTGGGACCTTGTAAATACTTTTCCCTGCTGGTTAGGCTACTGTCTTAACCTGCCAGGATGCATCAGAAATGCAGAATAATTTGGTTGGTCTGGTTTTGCTGCCACATGTAGACACCCAATGAAGTCTCCAGAGGTGTGTGTGGAAACTCAATCTGATTTAGAAATCAACTCTCCTGTAGGTAATGTTGTGATCTAATAAAGACCTGGAAATACAGTCTCACATGGTGTAATTAACAGAGTTGGAAAATCAACAAGCCAGAAAACTGCTGACAGAAAAGTATTTCTATTGTTCAAAGCATTTTGAGGGTATTAGGAAAGCAATACCAAATTCTTTCTTTTGGTGTCTTCCCTTAAAAGCATATGGGCTACTGAAGGGGGCAGCAGAGCTGACATCACAGCATAACCAGGGGTCCGAGTCCTATTTGTATGTGGTTAGCACCTAAGTTCTTAGTTTACTGCTGATGGCATGAGTCAAATTTGAGTTAGCGAGGTGGATTAGTAAACTTTCTTTTTCTTCCACATAATAAACAACCATGGCAAACCACAGACACACACCTGAGCACATCACGTGCAGTGAAAAGCTGCGTGTTGTGTGAATTCTGAACAGTTCTCACTGCTAGCGCTGCAGGAGCAGCAACAAAGTGGAGTGATGACACAAGACCCTGTTGTTTTGCATTCTCTGTACAGAGGCAAGTGACCTTCCATCCTGCCCGAGCACAAATGAATGGAAATGGTTTTATAGCAAACTTATGCGGAGAGAAATACTGGCTGACAGTGCTCCACTGGGTAAAGTCAGTAGGAAATGAAGAAGACGAAGCCCTCATTTAGGGAACATGGTTTGATGTGCATGAATGTGTGCACTGTAAAAATCTAATTGCACAGCTACACTTTCTAGCAGACTGCACATAGCTACTGTAAATCCACAAAGCATACTGCACATCTGCTCTGGCAATTGAAATCCTGTGATAGTATTCTTCATATATATATATACATACATATATATATATATATATATGTATATATATTTTTTTTCCTAAGAAATGCTTTGAAAGTATAAACAACTAAAGTCAGGCTTCACATATCTTATAGAGTTAAAAGTTAAAATTGGGTAAATGTATATGCTATTGCCTGTTCTCTTCATTTTGAAGCTATTTTCTTTTTATTTGACAAGATACTTAGCTCAAAACTCAGTTGAATTTTTCACTGCAACATCTGTTGTATGTATGTTGACAAAACTGCACTGGATAGGTATTCCAAATGCTCAAGTAATCTTTATGTATGTTTTATATACTACAACAACAACAAAGAAAATGTGTGTGCCTATGCTTGTATGATCACACAGACACATATACTCATTGCCTACATAATCTCCGATGGTTTCTACGAAGTGTTGTATAATAAGGAAAGTTAATCACCCCAGTACAAATTAGGGGTGCTCAGGACTGAGCCATTGGCTCGTTGCTTGGCCTCTCGACAGTGTATGCTTTTCATTAATGCTGTTCCCTCAGTGGAATTCCTGACGTCTCACTTTAAATACACTTTTCTGTAAGTCAACTAACAAAACTAATTAGGAACTGTGAAAGGCCATATTGATAGAGTAAAACTATATAAACCAGCTCTGACAATTCTCCTGGAAGACGTCATACATCATGGGGCTTTGTGCTCCACTCTGAGCCCTTTTTGGTTAGAATATAAATAAACTGAAGTAAAATCGCACATTTTAAAATGACTTTAAAGAACCACATACTTCCTGAAAGAACCATTTTCAAACTACACATAAACATGTTTAACCAGTCTTTACTGTGCTAAGTGGCTGGGGGATGTCACAGGGGCATGGCTCGGTGACCTGCTGACTGGTGGTGCGGACCCTAGTGCTGTCTCCATAAGGCTGTGGTTGGATCTGTCTCGGTGAATTGACAAGTTAGTTCAGTCACAGTTCATTTGACTTTGCCTCATAGACTCCCTCAATTCATGGACAAGCCTTATACTTCCCAGCTATACCGCAATGAACTGAGGGCTTGAACAGGACAGAGATTTGCCAGTGAGAACTATAAACCATGCCAAGCCAATGACCACAGCACCTGAGCAGAAACAGCCCCTGGCATATTAAGGGTAAACTCTGAGAGATGGCGAGGAACTCAGATACAGGTAGGTGCAAGTCCTATTCTGCTACTTACTCATTGTGAGGTCCCAGTATCCTCATGTCTGAAGGGACAGTATGATGACATGGGCAATAGAGACAATGATGGTAGCTATGACTACCACTAAATGCCATTAGGATGTAACTACCACCGCCATCGCCACCACTGTTACTACTATCACCATTGCTACTACTGCTATACTATTGCTACAAATCCATTACTAGTACAGTGCTACTATCTCTGCTACAGTATGACTACTAGTACTACCACCACTACTGCCACAATTAGTACTGTTACTCCACTGGCTTCTTTCTTCTATCTGTTGTTACTGCGGCATAATAGTTAAAGGCATAAATTCTCATTGTGAGGTTGTCGAGTTTAAACATCATCTCTGCTATTTCCTAACAATGTAAATTAATCTTCCATTCCTGCTTCCTTCTCTGCAAAATAACTATTAGTAAATATCTCATCAGAATGTTGTAAGCATTCAGTGTGTTAGTGTTTATGAAGAAAGCATTTAAAAACAATTCTTGGCTTGGGAAATACCCAATAACAGTATGCTAAAAATATAAGTGTAGCTGACAACTGTAATAATGCAACATGATGGACAGTAACTCTGTTTAACTTGGTACTGGTAAACAACATGTTGCAGGCTGTCAAAACTCATTTATTAATAGTTAGTTATACAATCTTAGAAAAGTGAGTGCCTGAACCAATTATCCACAAAACTATTGTACAACATCCCCAGCAACTTAAGTACTGAGTAAGGCTAGCCAATTGCTCTGTATTTTCTGTCTCTGTTTGAAAAGTACTATTGGCTCCCAATAGACATCTCTGAAAATCAAAGTTCTTCCCCAGTTCAAAGCACATGGTTGTGGGTGACACAAATAACCACTGAGGAGAAGCCCAGTTTGGAAAACACCACGGATAGTCAAAGCAGTTATGAAAGTCTGAGGTTCAGTGAAAACTTCTGGAAAAAATTTCTGCCTCAGTGCAAAATAAACAGTTCTCCATCTTGCCGAATGCAAAGGCTGCTTAGACACAATTTACTTAGAGAGAGAAAAGGAGCTGATGGGTCCCTCCTCTGCCTGTGACTTGCCTTCCTTGATATTTCTCTCATTTGTGCAGTGCCATAGAGTCAATAAACCCAGCAAGACCAGTATGTGAGTTCCAACAGGCAAATGCCATAAATCCTTCAAGGGAAAAGGCTTTGCATATGCTAGAACTATATATGACATCTTTCTGGGTTTCTGCATCGTTCTGGGTTCCATATAAGAAGTTTTACAGAAATTAGACGTAAGCTCCATGAAAGGATGGAACATACTTTCTTTTTCTTTTTCTCCCCAAGGGACTACCAAGATGGCCAGCACAAAGTAGGTTTAAACAAATGTTGGCTAAATGAATCAATGAATTAATAAATTCGAAGAGATCTGAAACATCTCAGAAACACGCCTTAGCCTCTGACATTTATAGATTTTAGGGATGACCTGAATAATAGTTGGGTCTTTGAAGAGAGTCATTTCTTTCCCTTTCCCTTTTCCTTCCTTCCTTCCTTCCTTCCTTCCTTCCTTCCTTCCTTCCTTCCTTCCTTCTGTCTTCTTTCTTTCTCTTTCTTTCTTTCTTTCTTTCTTTCTTTCTTTCTTTCTTTCTTTCTTTCTTTCTTTCTTTCTTTCCTTCCTTCCTTCCTTCCTTCCTTCCTTCCTTCTCTCTTTCTTTCTTGTGAGCGGACGCCAGACTTGCTAGCAGAAATAAGCAAGGTTCACTGTTCAGTCACTGTTTGACGCTGTCCAAAATGGAACTTGTAATACTCCTGGCTTAGTGGCATGTTTATTAATTTTAGCTGATATGTGCTTCTCGCACATCACTCCCAGATTCATATTCCAAAAAAACTGATTTCATCATGTCTCTCCCTACTCATGATCCTTCAGTGATTCACTGTTGCCTAATAGATAATGACTGTTTCCTCAGACTGGCATTCCAGAGCCCGTTGGTCTGACCTGAACCCAGTGGGCCTTCCTAACTGACCTCTCCTGCATGAACCTCTCCTGTATTTTCTACTACTACTAGTACTACTAGTACTACTAGTACTAGTACTCAGCTCAGCAAGTCTACTGCTAATCCTTGAATACAGAGTGGGCTAGCTGGGAGCTGATTTGTCTATTTGGGAATTGGTGCCTTGAACAGCGTCTATAAATAAGGCCTGATTATTCTCTCTTTGTACTGTTCTCAACAGAAGCCAAAGCCATTCCTCATTCAGTGACCTGCTCATTTCCATCCTAAGTCTTTTCTCTAAGTCCAGAAGCATGTTTTGCTCCCCTGAACTTCTATGGCACTTCCTCTTTATATCACGCGTGTGGCACATTGGTCCTAAGCTACTTCACGATTAACATTCTGCTCCCCCAATTCATACAATCTCTATTCTTCTCAGACTTCTCATGTAATCCCATACTGCTTACCCAAGCCAGCCCTTAAACTCTCACTTGCCTCCATTCATTACAAACGCTGAAATACAATCTACAGGATTCAGTAATTTTAATGCGTCGACTATACCCATTGTTATAGTAGAGATTCAGGGAGGGCTGCCTTTTCATGTAGTGGGGTTTGTATGCTCCAGTCTCAGGGGAGACCATTTTCTGGGGGTGATTTTAAAGGTTATTGTTATTCCTGGTATCAAGGCACCTAACAAGGCAGATAAAAGCAAAGCTCTGGCATCTTTATCTTGAAACTATCTTATTATCTGAATAGGATGTTGCCTGAGGCTGAGTGGAGAGTAAAGGATCTTTCTCTCGGAGAGCTTGATGAGGGAAGAATGGAGTTCTTGTGGCTCTCATAAGGATGGGGCTGGCATGGGGCTATTTGCCAGCACGCTCTTGGCAACTGATTCATTCTTCTACGATAGTAGGAGGTATAGGTAAAATACAAACTGATGCACCTCTTTAACCAATCTACGAGTGACGCAGCCTGCCACATGTGAGAGAAAGGCATCAGAGTGAAGTCCTATAACCACAGCAGTGATCCCCCAGGGATCTTGTGACAGAGCAGAAGGAACTGGAAGATGCCGTTTTTATGTTGAGGCAGCCAGTGTGGGTGTTACAGGAGCAGAAACTATACACTGCCATGGGCCTGACCACATGCTTCTCCTTACACTTCTGGGTCTCTCCTGGAATACTTGAATTATTCATAACACAGGGTGCCATCGCTACACACAGGCAAGTGGGGCAGCAGCCCGGCACAAACAAACCCAGGCCTTCTGGTGTGAGAATGACAGATCTGTGACTTTAAGAAAGAGCTGGTGCACCATGCAGCAGAAAAGCCTGTAGATTCAGCTGTGATCTTACCTCACTCTCCCTTCTGCAGTGACCTCACCCAGCCACAATGCCACTATTCATGCAGATGGAGTGGAACACTGCATACAAAAGTTTCATTTAGGCACATAAACATGAATATTGGGCCTGTTTGATTAAAAATGAAACCTAGATACATGACTTCCTGTGATTTGATGGGGTTAAGATTTTTTTAAAAAAAGTTTAACTTTAAAGACTAAGCCTAAAAAGAATAATAGAAAAAGTATTTATTGGAAAAACAGTGTTCTCTGGTAGATTTAGCCTTTGCTCATCCTTTCTCATACCATAGTCCATGGATGGGGAACCTTTTAGATCCTGCAGTGATACAAACAGCACACTGCGGCATGCATGTCCTGGGTTCACCACTGCTGCATGGTTCTCGGGTACCACAGACATTCTATTTACTTTTAGAATGTCAACCATGGAAAATCTAGCCATCACATGTTGTTCTTCAAATACAGATCAGAATTTTAAAATCTTATTCATTTCATTTAACCATGCAATTCATTATGCCTCTCTATGAATGTAGGTACCTACAGATACACATAAATACTTGGAATAAATTCAAAATATGCATGCCATTTAGTTACTTTCAAAGCTACAACCTATTTGGAGTTAAAGAAGGAAGCTGGAAAAAGGCTTAAAAAAATCCGTCTCCCACGTACTTACTAGTGAAATAAATAAGACACACGTGTAAAATTCATATTGTTTCATTAGTGTGACAAGCTGAAAGAAAAAACATGTATATGTGTATGCATATGTCTATAAAAATGGTTAAGATAGTTTAAAAAAAGGAAAGAAGAAGCATAATGGCCTCCTTTGTCATCCACATGGCCTGTCCAGAAGCAAATTCACTGCCTCCCTGCACCGAACACCTCTGTAGGTTCTGCCTTCCCTTCTACACCTTGTCCCAGTCTTTTTGTCCCAGAGAGAATGACTTCAGCCAAAGCAAAGATTCAAGTCACACCTGCCTTTCCTTTAACCCACTGTGAGCCATTCTGAGTTGACTTGTGGATGTCTTAAGAAATTTTTGATGTGCTGTAAGGTTTGGATTTTTTTTTTGCATGTGGACATCCAGTTGTACCAGCATATTTATTGAAGGCACAATTCTTTTCCACTTAATTGCTTTGCATCTATGCCAGAAATCAATTATCTATTTTGCGACTTCGTACTTTGGTGGTTTGTCTATCTTGATATCAATGCCGTTTTTTCATGATTGGTGCAACTTTATGGTAAGTTGTGGGATGGGGGGGGTTGGAGCTCTAATTTTGTTCCTTTATCAAATTGTTTAGACTATTCTGAGTCTTTTGTATTTCTAAAGAAATATAAGAATCAAAATGTTAATTTTTATGAAAAATGATGCTAGCATTTTGATAAGGGATTGTGTTTTCTGATTTTTATAAATTGTTCTATTTGTTTTTGGTTTTATTCTATCCTTTATTTTTAATTTCTTAAGGAAAGATATGAGGATATTTCATAACTTTCTTCTTTTCTAATAAATGTACTTGCTGTTTAAAAAAAAATCCATCTCCCCATTGGGTAACTGTGGAATTATTGCTATTTCTAGTTGCTCAAAAATGTCTTTTTTAGTAAGTAAAAGAAGTCCATGGTAGAAGAATTAGAAGACAAATAAGAATAAAGAAGAAAATTAATGTCAGTTATTATTTTAACATTTAAAGATAACTTCTGATCTTTGGTGTTTAATCAATTGCATGTGAGGGATATATTAAGAACATACTGTATAGCTAGCATTACAGTACTTTTATTTTTCCACATAATAAGTATTATGACCACTTGAGTATTTTCTCATAATCATTTTGTTTTGAAACATGACTTTAATTGTCACACGACTTTCCACTATTTCCTTATTATTTGGCATTTAGATTATTTCTAATTTCCCAAGTCACATCTATAATTCTTTATAATTGCATTGCAGCAAATATCCTTGAATATAAACTTCTGTGATATTTTAGGGCATTCTTTTAGGTGCAACTGAAGTATACAGACATCTTCAGGGCTAACAAACTCAAAGTGCTTGGTACTTCTTGCCAAATTGTATTCCAGAAAGTGGAGACATGAATGGCATATAATTGACCTTTTAGCCTATGTTCTCTGATATTAAGTATGTCGTGGATCAGTACCTTCTAAAATATTTCTTTTCATCAAAACATGTATTTTCCTGAACTTCCAACTACTTTGCAAACAATAGAAAATAGTTTCTTTTTTCAGAAATGAAAAATTCCACTAATATTTCTAAATATATAAGGGAGAGAAAATATGTTTAAACATTACCATGGAATACAGTTTTTTAGAAAAAAATGGGCAAAAAGAACATTGCAGTAGATGCTGCCTACCAAACTGTGTAACATTATGTCAACATTTATTTGAGAAACTATATTTTAAATATACTACAGCCAAAATTGCTATTTAAACTGAAATCTATGGTGAATCTTTTGGAAAAGTGAAAATTTTCTTTGTTAACACAAGAGGGAGAAGATGAGAACTCCCTTTCTTATTTTTGCAACTTTTCTATAAGCAAAATTATTTCAAAATAAAAGTTAAAAGATTATTACAATATTAATTAAAACAAGTTATTATAATTTTAATAATTTAAAGAAAAATGTACCTGGTATACACAAAAATTTCACAAAACTAAGGAAGCAAGTCCTGTTTGAAGCTACAGAGTTTTCCTGAATATTTACAAATCATAAATAACTTCACAACTGAGCAGAAAACAATTGTAGTTCTGAAATGGCTACTTAAACCTTTCTTTACTGAAATCTAAGATCATATTATAGACAAAACTCATTGGATCTTCACATAGCCAGCGTGCAAATTCCAAATGTATCAGTTTCCCTTTTCCAGGGAAATGGCAGTGTTGGTAATCCCTGCAAGCAGAGCTGAGACTTTCTGAGAAGCTGGGACTGGCAGTTGGCTAATAAAGATAGAAAGAGAAGCAGGAACACCTCCTCTCTCCACTGCGTCCCCACCAGCCAGTGTGTGGTTGGCTTGCGGGGAAGCCTCATGATTCCTAGGCTTATGGGCAACCAAACTGCTTCCTTTGTTGGTTGGGGAGGAAGGGAAGAAAACTGCCTTAATGTTTGCTTGGAAGAAGCCTTGAGAATCTAAACCCAAACTTTTCACCTAGTGATAATGTCATGTAGTTCTCAATGAGGTTATCAAATGGTCCATTTCTAACCTTAGTCAACCAGACAGATAATTGATAGATTCCATAGAGATAATTAGGCCCAGGTCTAACACAGTTCGGAAAGCTGATGGAAACCTAAAATTTCATTACCTGACAAATTCATTCCCTGAAAATTAGATTTCATCTCATGACACTTCAATTACATATTTAGAATGAGAATCTAATATATTTAATTGGACAATAATTGGACAATTATTACATGATAATTAGATGTGATGCATCATAGAAAATATACCTTCTCTGGGTTTAATTTCTACACTGCAGAAACATCAAAATGAGACTGATTTCATATGTATTAAACATCTTTTACTAATTAAAATGTAACAAGTATGAAAATTCCGAGTTCCTTTAACTATAACAAAAAAAGATCACATTAAGTCCCAAATGTATTTCTTATATGTCTTACAGATCAAACACTTTTGGTACAAGTTAAACACAAATAATGGAAAGTCATCTACTTTTTAAAAATGATATTAAAAATTTTTCTTGTTAAAAAAATTGTAATGTTGAGTCCAGACAGGTCCATATCTGTACCATTTTTTATATAGCACATAGGAAAAAAAAAGAAAAAGAAAAAATTAATGACATTGTTAAAACATGCATATATGTATGGTAAAATTATTCCTTAAGTGCTAAGAAAAGATAAACTCAAATTTCAGTAGTAGCGGCCCCCAGAGTGAAGTAGAAAGTCAGAGATGGGTAGTCAGAAAGGACAGGCAAAGCCTCACCATGGAACAGTGAACTGTGTTCACAGGTGTTTGCTGGCTCATTGTGCTTTATACCACACACTTTCCCTACATATATTGTCACTCCAAGAGTGCTAAAGGACAAAAGAAAAACATTTATTTCCATTTGCAGTGCTGACCACTGCTATGACCAACAGTTAGGAAATGCAGTAATTCCCCTTTGTCCACATTTTGGGTTTCCAAGGTTTCAGTTACTCATGGTTAACCATGATCTGAAAATATTAAATGGAAAATTCCCGAAATAATCAGTTCCCAAATTTTAAATTGCTGTTGTGAGTGGAGTGATCTCCCACTAGGTCCCATATTGGACGTGAGGCATCCCTTTGTTCAGGGAATCCACCCTGTACACACTACAAGCCTATTAGTTACTTAAAGATTTTCTTGGTTATTAGACTAGTTGTGCTGGTATCACAGTGCTTGTGTTTGAGTAACTCTTGCTTTATTCAGTAATGTTCCAAAGTACAATAGAAAAGATGCTATCGCTGTATATATACCCAAAAGAAGCTGTGAACCCTATCTAAGTGAAAAGTGAAAACCTTCAACTTGGGCTGAGGTTGCTGTGATCTGTGGTAAGAAAGAATCTTTTTTCTGTGAAATTTTGAAGAAAGAAAAGGGATGCGTGATAGTTTTGTTGTTGTACTTCAAATTGCAAGTTAAGGCCACAATGTGTGATAAATGCTTAATTAAAATGGAGAAAGGGTTAAATCACAGGGTTCAGTATGAATCTGTAATTTCAGGCATCCATTGGGGTCTTTGACCATATTCTTCACAGATAAGAGAGGACTACTTCACATTTGTTATATGCATACATTGATTCTTTATTTAAACTTACATTTTTAGGCTAATATTATATCTAGAAAAGATATAGTGTACTTTTTTATATTGTGCACATTTTAAAAAACCATTAGATGCCAAGAATGATGTCAAAATTCAACTCTTGGCCAACTTCTTAGCCAATTGGATTCTACTTCTGAAGCATGCAAAACTATTTATCTTGCACAAAACTCTGGCAACTGCATTAAACACTTTTATTCATACTGATGTACTAGGTACCCCTAGCAACCTAATAAACACAAAATAACCTTAAAGATTGTCTTGAAAACTCAGCTGATTCCATCATTATGGACATCATTGTCATGAGACCTATCAAATGCATATAATATGTGATAGCACTCAAAAAATAAAGTCTGCTTTACTATCAGCACCTATAGTCTTTTGTTTTAATAAAAAGCAACATATAATGAACATTAGGAAACTGATCAGATTTGGCTGATATACCACCACCTCCAATTTACAGTAGCTGATGATTACTTTTTCAAGAATAATCTCATCCAATTTATTGTATGCAGCACACACCCTTCTTTTCACTGTTGCTTTAGGCAGGTGGATACTCCAGCAGCTTGGTGCCACTCAATAGGGACTGAAGCAGAGGAGGCTAGAGTGACTCCGACACGAGGAGTGGCCTGTAAATCTGCCACATGAGCACTGAGACATCCATCAGGGCGGTGTGCCCTTTCCCCACTGTTGCAGCCATGAAGTCATGGGCCTGCCATGGGGCCAACGTATTATTAAAATAAATCACTGGCCTGGAGACTTGTGTTTAAATACCAATTAACTCATAAGCGAATGGGAAGGAGCTGACTTGTCTCACCCGGAATGTTGTTTGAAGAAGTTGCTGAAATTATCACTCTATTTTGAGGCCTTTGCTTTCACAGATGCTGAAACAGCCAAGGAACAAGGGGCTACTAAAGTATGCACCTTACAAAGCCAAGCTTGGATTCTGCTTATAAGTCCCTTTCCAATTTTCTTTCCCAAAAAAAAGTTGTGCTTGGCTCAAGGTAACTTCAGTAGGATCACTAACTTTCAAGAGCATTTAATGTTCATTGATGGCTACATGAAACAATTGAATAAATAAATCACAGACACCAGCTTTTTGGTTGTTTTTTTTTTACCCTTTGCAGACCAGCTACTACAAAAGAGACTGCACTATGATAAAAACCACCTTGAGATAACCTGTCTGTTACTTAGTTCCTTTCCAAACAGAAGAATCTCATGGAGGCACCCCAACTCACAGTCTTAAGGCCCAAGTCCTACGAACTATTCTCGTACCTAATTGCATGCTGCGGCCATGGTAGGCTGTTTTTCTCACTGCTATGCTTCTGAGGCTTTCTTGCTCACTATGCTTCCATGCCGAGTTCCAGCTCCATTTGCGTCATGGATACTGAAATCTCACTTCTCAAAGATGCAGGTGCCTTTCCTTACTTCCAGGGCATTGGAAGAGTCTCCTCCAGAAGACTGGGCTTTTCTCCTTATCTCAAAACCCTAAGCTCTAGCAACCAGTCCTTCTTGGCTCAGACACATTCTCTAGTTTCAATAGGGTTACATTCAGAATGCAGACCCTGTTTTCAAGATTAACAATCCTGACTTTGCATAAAGAGCTTTTTCTTGCCCACATTGTTCTTTTTCATGTCAGCTAGAGTTACAATTTGAATTTCAAAGCAGTTTATTTTCTTGTCTCGTTCATAAGAACATGTGATGCCCACAGATCCAGGGATTTACCACTGCACGTAGTTTGTATAGACTTAGACATGCACAGACTACCATGAAGGCAGGCCAGAACTTGCATATAAGAAAACAAAACACTATGTGAGCTCTTCCCTGTCCTGTTCCTAGTGACCTACAGACATGTTATTAAACCTCACGACCTATTAAATCTTAATTTTTATCCTTCTTATCCAAAGCCATCAGATAAGCTTAATCTGAAGTCAAGGCCAACCGGAGTACCTTCATTAACCTGGTGTATTGTTTTGCCTTTTTTTCTTTCTGGGACCAAACACACTACTATGAGCAGTGATTGTAAAGGGATCTCTCAAGGACACCTTTACAACTGGCTCCAGGCTCCATTTCCATCATCAGTTAAAAGAGAAGTGTTTATTCAAGTACCGTTACGTTATTAACAAATTAGGGGGCACAACTGCTACACCAAGGCTGTTTTCCAGCATCTAGTACATGCTATGAGACTTTGACCTTTATGTTCTAAATAATAGGGTCATGCTATGCCTCTTCAGCTACAAAGCGGGCCACGGGCACCTAGACAGCATGGCCAGCTCAGCCCAGTGTCAAAACCTAGAACTCCCAGATGGAAGAGCCTGTGGGAAATATGTCTGCACTGATGCCCTTTGCCTGAGTGCCTGCCAGGCTTCAAATTAGGATTCAAAATTATATATCTTCTCTTTGCTCAGCTCTAGAAGCAGAAGCAGGCCTCCTTGTCCTTATAGGTTGAAGACAGTGGCTAACAACATAGGACACTGCTTCTACCTTCTCTTAAAGGGATTTAGCTCTAACTACCTTTGGACAAAATTCTGCCATGTTACATATAATTGTCTTTTTGCTCAGTCACTTTGCAGTTCTAAATGCTTCTTTCTTATTATGGGATTTGTTTTGGCTTTAGCATTAATGAGAAGTGATTAATGTTTTCATCAGCTATTCCAGAAGTGATGATGCTGAGGAGATATAAAATACAGACTGTGAAAGAATGTTGAATCACTGAGCAAGAATGGTGTGTGTGCCTCTCTCTTTTCCTCTTCCTCTCTTTCTTGTTCATGTAAGATTGCACACAGCAGTGACCCTTGTATTATTTACTTACTGAAGAGATAAGGGATCCTAGAACTGCCTTGGAAAAAGGAACCTTATTTCTAATGCAGAAAATGATTGTAAAGACACTAGTTTAGAAACTATGCTATAAAAAAGTCTTACTGGGACTTTTTTTTTTGAGAAAACAAAGTACTCAAGCTTATTTTGATCTGCAAACTATTTTCTGTACTACAGTCTGAAACTTCCACATCCATCAGCCTTCCTGCTTTAGTATCCTAAGAAATGTCTGCAAACCAATAATGTTTTCCCTGGAGATTTCATTACTGAAAGGGCTCATTAGGAAAAACATTAAAATACGAATTACCTCATAAACTATTTAGTTGTGTACCCAGGGGGCAGTGTGCTTATTAGAGCCTAAGCTTTTCACAAATAGAGCTAATCAATTAAACTTCATTAGAAACCAAAATGACCCAAACAGAATGGATAAATCGGAAACCATCTATGAAAGGACTTGATTGGAAAAAGGCATCTCCTGTAACTGCTAAAGGTAATTATCAGTTTTGGGGTAGAGAAGGCAATTCAAACATTCCTGTCATAAGTTGGAATCTCTTGAGGTTCAACAGTTTCTAGATCAATGTTTCTCAGGATTTAATGTCCTACAAACCACCTGAGGGTGTTAATCCTTGACCCCTTCCCTACTGAGGACTGAACGCAGGGATTCATGCATTCTAGGCAAGTGCTCTACCACTGAGCTACATCCTCAGCTCCTGAGGGTGTTAATTAAACACAGGTCTACATCTCTAACAAGCGCCAAGTTGATGCTGAGGGTCCAGGGGCCCCATTTTGAGTGGAAAGGTCTTAGTTAATATAACTTAGCTGCAAGAAACCTTCATGGGGTTAAAATGGGCCACTATACACCAGTGTCACACTAAACAGATTTTTTTTATGGTTGCTCTACAGAAGCAAAAGGATAAGAAAGTTACAGGCAGACTGGATTTTTAGCCAAAATTTCTCTCCCTCCATGTTATGGAAGAATTTATGTTTGCTAATATTAATGATAAAAAAAACATAAAGTTGGCTTTGTATTTCCTGAGAGATCAACTTCTTTCTTTAAATACTTTTTTTTGGGGGGTACAGGGGATCAAACTCATGACTGCGGACTTGCAAGGCAGGTGCTTATGCCGCTGAGCTAAATCCCCAGCTTAAACAATTTTTAAGTTTTTAAATAGTACACAGTAATTATGCATACTTATGGAGCACAGTGTGACATTTCTATATATGTACAAAAAGTGTAGTGATCTGATCAAGGTGACTGGCATATCTCCTCACGCATGTATCATTTCTTTGTGTTGGGAAGTTTCAACATCTCTACTAGCGATTTTGAAATATTCAGTTAATTGTTGTCATATTTACCCTGCAGTTATTTGTCCTATCCAGCCACACCTCTGTACCCATTAGCCATCCTCTGAAGAGACCAATTTTCAACGGAAATTACACAACATATGGTTGTTAGGAATGGTTTTTATTTTCTCATTAGAATGAGGACATATTTAGTCAGGATCTGCAGAATCGCATCAAGGTACCGAACCAACGATGGTGAGTGAAAGCTTCAGGCTGGATTTCTAACAGGAGGCTTCCAGTAGGCTCTGGGAGGAGGTGTATGTTCTTAGGCAAAAGTGGGGAACCAGAGGGTCCAGTGCACATTAAACAGTTAATCTTAGAATCCTTGGATTTAGCTTCCCTTGCTGTTCTCTTAGAAAATAGCAACATGTATCAACTTACTAACCATGTCTCCTCTTGAAGGAAAGCATCAGCATTGCTTCCACTGCCAGCCTGATCCTTGAGGGGGAAAGGAAAGCTCTCTGGTCTAGAAGGTTCCAGCCTATTGCTAGGAAAGTCGCATGCATGCTCTGAACCTGTGAATCATCTCCTCTTGGCTAAGGGGCTTGGTTCAGCCACAGCAGAAAGGGGCTCTAAAGCTCACAGCAATTCATGGGCTACAGGCACAGTCAAGACGTATCTGTGCCTAAGTAGTCCTCAGGAGGTGACAGGACATCCCTAACAGGGTTATGATGCTGACGCAGTACCAAACACCTCAGCTCATTCAGAACCTGCTGCTGACCTGCAAAGAAGGGCATTGAGCCTTCCCTCAAATTCTAGGTTGGTTTCTATGACATCATCTAATTTCAAGACCAAGAATAAGGTCAAGTAAAAGCAAGCATCCCATTGGGTTATGAATGTAGAGATAAGGCTCAGGGACCTCAAAATCTATTCCTGTTTAGTCGCTATCAAGATCCACATCCCCCTTGTGACTCCTGGTAGCAATCAGTCTACCTCTGAGAACACTAGAATGCTAGGTATTTGCCAAAATGTGCTGAAAGAGAGGTGTAACTGGGACACATGTACACTGTTTGGCTTCTTCCGTAGACACATCAGGACTAGGGTGAGACAAAAGAGGTCCCAGGGCACAGCACTGAAGGTGTCCACTTTCAGACTTCTGCTAAAGCAGCAAGGGCACATTTGTATTCATGTGCAACTCTGAGGTCAAGTGATTTTTAAAATTTGCACCTTGGGTATTCTGTTGCCTGCTTTCCAGCTTCTAAAATGGGCGATCTGCAAACTGCTATATTAATTAAGGAAGAACTTACATTGGAAAGACCAACCTGGAAAGGCTTCACAGATTCTCACAGAACTTAGTGGAATTCAAGATCTGATTTTGCAAAGATAAATGATGGAGCCCTAGTTAGATTTTTGTTTAAGATTTTAAGATTTGTTTTTTGGAAACTCTCATGGATTTTGTTCCTTCACTCACTCTTCCACTCACATTCATAGGTTGAAGTCCTAATTCTTAGTACCTCAGAATGTGACGGCATTTGCTGGCATGGCTTTGAAAGAGGTAGTAAAGATAAAGGTCTCTAGGGCAGGCCCTAACTTTATATGGATTGTGTCTTTATGGGAAGACTAGGATATAGACATGGCACATAGATCATGTGAAGACACAAGGCTAAGATGGCCCTCTACAAGCTGAGGAAAGAGGTCTAGAACAAATCCTTTCTCATTTAGTCCATCAGAGGGTCCGTCCCCCTGACACTTCGATCTTCCAGCCTCTAGAACTATAAGAGAATATATCCTTGAAACCACCCAGCTTATGGTGCTTTATTTTGTTATTTCAGCTCTAGCAAACTCATACAGATTCAGAAGCTAATTATTTCCTAGCATCCGCTTCTCTGAGTTTTATTGTTTTTTCCTTTATTCAAAAATAGCCTTGAATTGCTATGAACAGTGGGCAAGTAGTACCTTAGGGTAGACACTGTCCAGAGGTCTCAACTCCTATGCAGTAAAAATGAAGTAAGTAAAAGCAACAGTCTGCAATCCTAAGTGGAAAATTCCCAAGTATATAATGATAGGTGAGCGTAGATTGGTAGGAAAATAACTTATGTTTTGGTGACTCCAAAGTACATTCTCTAGATGAAAAAGACGTTAGAGATTTCCAGCATTGTTAATGTTCAGGAAAAGATGAAGGATTGTTCTTGTTCTAATAGGAAGTAAGCGTACAGAACTGCTTCAGTGAGTTCAGCCTTTCAGGGGGAGGTTTAATCTTTCTGTGGGTCATTTCCATCACTCTTAATTCTGGTTTCTATGTGAAAAAGAATCAATCAATTGCTTTGACATCAAAAAGTCAAAATACATCAATCGAATGTGAGAACAACACACAATAGCTATTTTTAAGGACTGTGAAAATGTCCATGTCTTAAGCTACTGGGAGATATGTGCTCTTGCTAAAGACAAATCCCAGGGACGCTGATTTCTATTGCTTTGTGATCATCATTTCTCTGGCTTCTTAATCCAGTAATGGTAAGAAATGCCATATTAGGGATCACAATACTAAAAAAGAAGAAAAAGTTCAAGATCTACTTAGTTCCAGAGATACTGAGCAGTCTTAAATTAAAGTGGCACATCTTGACTGGGAAAGGCTGTAACAGGTAGTTAACAGAGACAGAATCCCTCAGAGAGAAATGTGTTTTCTTGCTTTTTTTTTTTTTTTGTCTTTTCTCCCTGAAGCCCAAGGGGCAGCCTACATGGCAAACAAAAAGTGCCATCCTTGGGCTTTGTGCAAGGGGATCCTGTTCCACACCAGCCCGTCCTCCTATCTACATGTATGGGGCTCCCACATGCATTATGAAATGAAAGGCTTTTGTGGCAATCCTGGGAAAGTAACCATCTCTGACATTTCTAGTGAGGAAGACTGATTTGAGTTCTGAGTGACCAACTTTTAAACACAGTTTGGCAACATCACCCACGGGTGAGAATCAGGCTCTGCCTTTGCTGGAGTTGTTTGTTTGCAGAAGATGTAGGGGCAACACCACACACAGGAAATGTGCTCAAGTCCTTAGCATTTTTGGTAACACAACAATCTTTAGTCAAGCAGAAATCAGCTCATTTAACAAGCGTGTAAAAAAAAAAAATCCCTGTGTGACCCTGGAATATCTTTGAATGCGATCTTGGTGGTGAGAAACTCAAAACATTAGATCTAGATTGAGCCTTGTCCTGCTGAATTACTTTTGCCTGACTATCAAACCACATTTAACTAAATTTTAGAATACCAATGGAAAAAATAAAATTCCTCTTTTTTCCCAAAATATACACCTTATCTTTCCCATTATCTTTTTATTTTCCAAAGAGCTACATGTAAGAATTTTCTACTGGCAAGGGACACAAAAGCAAGTCTCAGCTATCCCATTGTGAAGGATATTTTAAATAGTGTTCTGGAAAACTGTTTCCCCCATATTTCAATTATTATTTTACACAATTTTTAAAGACCTGGCCTGAATGTGCATCTTGGCACATTTTACATATATTTTGCTAAAATTTTTCTCTCTTATTCTTGTGAATCCTTCTCTGCCTGAATAACTGGAAGAATTTTTTCATAAGGATTTCTGTGACCAGTGTCCAAACAAGAAACATTATAATCCCCAGCAACAGAAAGCCCAGTGGCTTTCACGATATGCAAGACCTCAACTGCAGATACTCCCAACAGAGGAATATTGCCAAACAGAAAAGGGAAACGGTCACTGAACTGATTCTACTTCTAGTGAATCTATGTGTAACTTCATGGAATAAATAGCCAGGGATGAGTTTTATGAGATCTGCATTACGTGATTTAGAGAATAAAATGTATACATGCCCATGGTTGTTTACTGCCATTTTCACTAGATCTGCCCATATTACCTACCCTGTGATTTACCTACTTACATCTTACCTATCAGGAAATAAAAACTGCTTTTTCAGATCTCTCCAGCATGCAACCCACACATCAGCCGGTGATTTGCATAATCCTTAACATTCCCCCTCCCAAATCCTTTTTTTTTTTTTAGCCACCTAATGCAAACGTCCCTGAACTAATCCATGCTAACACTATTTAGAAGGGGGACTATTCCGTGTAAGTTGGCACAGTTCAATAAATGCTCTATTGTATAAAGAACAGTCTTAGTAAAAAGACATGAATGAATATGCCAGTGAGGAGAGCCTCAGCTTCTCAGTTGCTTGCTGGACCCTAATGCTGTAAGCACTTTGTGAAAACTTCAATTTATTAAAAAAAACCAAGGTAAGGAATTTAATGCCACCTCCTCATCTGAATCCTAATAGATTTTCAAGACTCAGATCACAAGAAGCAGCTTCACTAACCCTGCAGACTGGCCCGAACTCAGCTTCTCTTCCCCACATCCATTTCCTTATGCTTGAAGTAGCCAATCTCACTTCTGAACTCAAATACGGTTTTTGGGGGGGAGGTAATTTTAATAACTCCTATCTTATGAAATTGGCCATGTTAGTTATTTAGAGGCTATGACTATGTTTTATGCATCTTAATAAAGCAGTTTAAAACAGGTCATAGAATAAACAACACATGTTTCTGGAAGAAGTAATAAATTTAAAAATAGCTAACATTTTAATGCTATTTTCCCTTAGAATCTCTATGTTTCAGTTTACCCTATTTATTCTCCCTGGAAAATCCGACTTTCTCAGACTTTCAGACCTACTTAGTCTGGTGTTGTTTCATGGAATATTCTTAATCGTGCTGTCCAATATGGCAGCAACCAACCACATGTAGCTACGGAGTCTTGAGAAGAGGCTAGGGGGACTCAGAACTGAATTTTCATTTTTATTTGATCTTAATGATTTTATAATTTAAATGGTCACAGGTGGCCAGTTGCTACTGCATTGGAGATCACAGGAGTGTACAGGACTTTGACACATCTGGAAGTTTTCTGAAGAGCTGCTGGTGAGATCTCACTGCCGTCAGGATGAAAGTGGAATAGTAACTTCATTTGAACTTGTGTTCTGTTATACCATTTATGACAATGTAGTCATCTACTTGCCTAATTCTCCCACTGGAGTGTAAATTCCTTGAGTTATTTGTTAGAGTTATATCTCCAAGAACCAAAGATATTAGCATTTTGAAGAAAAAACAAAGATTGTTTTGAGTGAAAGGATGAATGAACAAACTGGTTGGTGGACTAATACACAGGGTTCTTTACAACAGATTTACTAAATGAATCTCTTGGCACACAGTGACCTGGTAACTGGGAGGTTAATAGTAATGATGTTACAAACTATCTTCATCTAAGGAACACACAGCTCTTTAGCCTCTTTCTCTTAAAAATTCAACATTGCCTTATCCTTAGGTGGAATTTAGTCGGACAACTTGCTTGTAAATCCCTCGGTCATTAATCCATTACTCTGTCCAGGCTTGTTCTTTAAGAAAATTCCCAGGAGACCTAGCTCACCACAACGATGGAATGAGATAAATATGTTTTTTGCTGTGATCCCATGTTCTCACATACCCCATACTGGCCTACAGAACAGCTGGACTCATTCATCAGACTTGAAAATAATCTGGTTTTCATACCCTGTTATCATGGATATGGTTGTTCCGAAGGGCTTGTTGGCAAAGACCCTTCATAACATGTCCCAGATATCCAACCACTTCCATCCAAGGGGAGAAGTTCTCTAACTCCATTGCTAATATTTCTTCTAAGTCCATTTGCAGAGTATAAGGAAAGTCTTCTTTTCAACCAATAATGATTCTAACTTTTTGGGAAAGAAATAAATGCCCAAGTTGGCATGGTACCACTTGTGACATTTCAGGGTACAGAGTTGAGTGCCAGGGATAGACATATTCCAAATATTTATATAACTTAAAGTCATTTGTACAGGCAAGTAAAATTTTATTTTAAGCAATAGAATTCAATGAATATTTCTTGGTGAGCCTTTGGTCTTCTATGTAATTTTATCTCTAATATTTTAATGCTAAAATATTTATTATATACATTTTTGTACTCATGTTTGTGAACTAATGAGCCATAACACAATATCATGCATTTGAAAATACTCTGCAATAACCCAGGCATGGTGGCACAAGCCTGTAAACCCAGCACTCAGGAAGCTGAGGCAGGAGGATTGTTGTGAATTTGAGACCAGCCTGAGCTACAAAGTAAGCTCAGACCAGCCTGAATGGCATAGTGAGACCTGACTCAAAAAGGCAAAGAAAGAAAGAAAGAAAGAAAGAAAGAAAGAAAGAAAGAAAGAAAGAAAGAGAAAGAAAAGAAAGAACAAACTAGGCCCTGAATACTAGGTTAAAAATTAAGTGTTTAACTGTTTGAAAAAAGTTTGAGTTTACTTTTACATAGTTCAATTAATTGGCAAATTCAAAATAACAGCTGCATTATTCTGCTGAGTTTTTATTCTCTATAAAGCATAAGAGCCTCTCTATAAAGGGAATGGTAGCTAAATGCATTGATCAAAACTAGGAATTGTATTCTAGAACTGATTTTTGCCCATCTTTGCTAAGTGATCAAAAGTAATTCAGTCAGTCTTTCTTAGTTTCAGTTTTCTCCTTTGAGACTACAGATCTTACAAAAGTACACTGTAAACAGCATTAGGCCAGTAAAGAAGAAGCATCCCTTGAATTAGGAAAAAAAAGAAAGAAAGAAGGAAAGAAAGAAAGAAAGAAAGAAAGAAAGAAAGAAAGAAAGAAAAGAATGAAATTATTGAATGCTAATATTACCCTGTGTTGCCTCATTTAATCCCTAAAAATTCTCTAAGAAAAGCTCTATGGCTGTCCCATTTTATAGATGGAAAAAATAAAGAACAGGTATAACCACCAGGTCATGCAGCTAAGATCCAAGCTGGGATGTCTAATTTCCAGTGTCGCTTTGTTTCAACCAGTGCTTCATTTTACTTCTTTTTTATTTTTGGGGTACTAGGGATTGAACTCAGGGCCTTGTGCATGGTAAGAAAGTGCTCTACCACTATGTTACATCTCTAGACCTTTTCAAAAACTTCACTTTGACTCCAGGACTCACTAAATTGTTCAGGCTAGTCTTCAACTTGTGATACTCCCAACTAAAAAGCTAGAATTATAGGCACACACCACTATGACTGGTCATCCTGCTTCTCAAAGAGGAAAAAAAAAATCCTTACCTTACTCTTAATTTCAGTTAGAAGCAGTATTTTCCATAAGGGGCTAGCCTGATAGTCTATGCGAAGGCTGTGAAAATATTCTGTACATCTTAAAATGAGCTAGCAGTTATTAACATTTTTGTTAGAAATGGTATTTCCCAATTTAACATTCAAGGTTTCAAGCATTAAAAAATTATCTTTGAATTCCTTGACCTACAGTCATCTGAACTTCCGCTAGGGCAGAGATTTGAACTGCATTTGCTCTCCAGCTCTAGATGGGAACAGGGGCAGGACAGCAGTGCTGTTTTGTTCTCTGCCTACTACACAGGGAAACGATGTGTGACACGAATAGGTTTGAGAACCTTACCAGTGCCAGGAGAATGCCTCAAAAATGTCAGGGAACTACTGGTAAACACCAGTTTTCACTGGCGATAAATGCTTTCTGGGTCACTGTCATTGATTTCTTAGTTTCATCTGTGTGTTTAGGCTATCAAAGCAGAGACCCAGCGGGCAGGGCCACCTCTCTCTTACAGGTGCTAGGAATGTGGGCTCTGAAGCCAAATCCTTGGTATCCCATTTGATCTCAGGCATTGTCCTCTAGACATCATTTCTTCTGCCTTCTCTGTAAAAATGATGACAGCTACTAGAGAGAATTAAATAACACATATAAACGCATGGTCTAGGTGCTCCCTGCATAACCCTTCACTGAATCCCTCCCCTATGGAAAGCACATGGTGAGGTGGCCCGTGATCAGCACTTGATGCATATTTGATGTATTACATAATTAATTATTAACATTCATTCATTTGACACATAGATATTTTGTGCGAACTCTGTGACTGGTATTCAAGTCCTTCCTTCTGAGGAGCCAGACACTAGTAAGGAGGGTACAGCTTGGTTAACAGAAGACTCACTCAGCTTCAAAGTCATTATTCAATCACTCCATGGGACTTTAACTGCTTATATTTCCTGTTTGTCTTTCTGGCTTGAAAATGAATTCAGTGATATTTAACCATCTAGGAATGATGGTAAAGTTTAATATAAATTCACATGGTTACTAGGGAAATGAAAATGATCACAGATTGATTTGTCATAAACGGAATAAGAGCTGGAGCCAAATAATCCTACCTCAGACAATTGTGAATGACACAGACACAAATCTTTCATTTACTGGAGATACTCAGGTAAATATTTAAACAAATAAGGTTTGGCTAGGCTAACAGAAGAAAGATGAAACAGCCACATTCATATTCCTAAGAAAGCCAATAGTTTTGTAATAAGTAAGTTAAATGAGTATAAAAGTCAGAGGGAGATCAGGAAAAATAACTATAAAGACACTGCTTCCATGCAAAAAAATTGATTTAAACAAAAAAAAAAAATCCACAACAATCCAAAAAGCTAGTAGAAATATTTTCAGGTATGTATATTGGCAAAATATTTCACTTGCATGGAAAAGCTGGTGAATAAAAATTTTAAAATATGATAATGAGGATAGCCTGCCTAGCCTTAGTCCTCTGGATTCCAGTACAAATCTCAAGGAAGAAAAATTACTGTTGTCATTCAGGAGACTGAGGAAGGAAGATCCGCTGAGTGCAGGAGCTAGAGACCAAACAAGATAACACAGTAAGACACCAGGCAACAAAAGAGAAGCAAGAAGAGGGAGGAGTAGGAGAGGAAGGAGAGGAGGAGGGGAGGGAAGAGAAATGGAGAGGAGAGAAAAGGTTTTCAGGCAGACTGCAGAACTGAAAAGTCAAAGGAAGCATCACCGTCACACATAGCTACTACCCTTGGCTTGGCTGGCAGGGATCCAGTTTCTAGTGTGGAGATGTGGGCAATTGTGGAGAGAGTCTCACCTGTTCAAACAGCTCTCTCATCCACTTATCATGGCCCCTGGATCTCTACCATTTGTGAATTAATCAGTTAAGTTAAAAATCTTACCTTCACCTTGAAACTTAACACACACACATCCCAAAGAGTACACAGTTTGAAATGACATATTACTGTAAATCACAGTATCACCTCTATCTGCAGTAGTTTATCAGACTTTCTGACCCTCATTCTATCAATAAACATCTACTGGGAACCTAGTGAATGATGAAAAGATACTGAGCTAGGACATGGAGCAGAAACAAATTGACCTGTTCTCTCAAGAAGTTCACAGGTGGAGAGGGACGTGGGTACGAAGACAGTGACAGCATCGTGAAACTCCAGGAGAAGGAGACAGATGAGGTGCCAGTGGAGTCCACCCTGCAGGCAGCCTGGCTCCTGCCCACCTTCCGCAGATGAAAAGACTTCATAGGGAACGTGCATTTGAGCTGAGTCTTAAAAAAGGAGGGGTGGAGTTTGCAGAGAAGTAGGGAGAGTATATGCAGAGAAGATAGGTGAGGAAAGGCCTAGGGAAAGGCAAGGCAGACACAGGGTCACTGCAGACTTGGCAAAATATTTCACTTGCATGAAGAAAGGTGAGGTGGCCAGACAGAGCGAGGCAGCCTCAGGAAAGTGCCAGGCTCTGAGGATGGGCTTTTAGAGAAGGATCTTGGTGTGTAGAAATGAGTGAAAGGGAAAGGGCTAGAATGGACAAGGCACCAGCCTGGAGCGTCTTGTGCCATGAAGGCATGGGTGCGGTGTGTGCCTCTGGAGGATGCCAGAAGACAGAGATGTGCTCCCGAAAACAATGCAAGTGAAGCACTTTGCCATGTCTGCAATGACACCCAAGTGTGCTCCTTACGCTGCACGTCGCAGCCCTACTTTGAAGTCAGTTTGCTGACTTTCCGATCTTGTCACACTTTTCATCTCTGGGACATGAGGCCACAGCTGGATGGAAGTCTCGTTCTCTTGAAACACACTTTCTTCTAAGAACCTAATGGTACATCTAATTCATGCTAATGCAAATATAACAATAACATAGCACTCGCTAGCCAGCTCTTAAAACTAACAGGAAAAAGAGAATTTTAAAAGGATATCCACTGAGAAAATGTATTCTTTGTTATTTTTAGACCCTAAGATTGGATTCTCTTTCATTTTTAAGAAAATAAAATCCTAAGCCTTTAAGAAAACTTTGTCCCCTCTCTACTCCAATGCCGCAGCTTCCACCCACCTCAAAGCCCGAATTTTCTGACAGATTCACTGTACTTACCACATAAAAAAAAACAAATCAAGGCAGGGCCATAATCACAAAGTGCAAAGCAAACTTTCATTACTAGCTGTGCTGGCAAAAATCTTGGAAAGTGTAAGCTACATACATTCCAAGAAAAAGACTAAAATATATCTCTACAAAGCAGAGCTTCCCCGTAACAAGATTTGTTAAATTCCCTTTCCTCCCCCTGGTTTTTCCAACATAAGCTGAACTTATTTGTACAATGTTCCAAAGCAGACAGAGACACAGATGCAAGCACATGTACACAAAGACACAGGGAAGACGTGCTGGAAAACCCGCTGAGAGCCGATGTTCTGAACCAGACTCTGTGCTGTGTCCTTGTCTAGATGTGTCTGATTTTAGGCTCAGAAACATTAAACAAACACAAAAAACAAGACCCGGCAATGCATGTGCTGGGCTGGATGACAGAGGTAGTGAACAAATATTGGGATTACATTTCACCTGTTGCCATGATGACCAAAACAGGGTAGACCCTGGGGAAAAGAAAAAGAAAGAAAATTGGGAAGACAATGAGTTCTAGAAAAATGTCTGAGTATATGTGTGAGGAGCCAGTTGTGGGGGGTGGAGACCGGAGCCCAGGGAAGAGACGTGATGGAAATGAAGTCTGTTTCAATACCCCTTTGGGCTTGTGTGAGTAGGGAGCTCACCCACCACCTAAACCCAGCACAGCACAGCACAGAGCCTGAGAAGCGAAAGTATGATTCACGCAAGCCCAGCCAAACATGGATGAGACATGGGAGCAATGGTTTGTGCCAGACAAAATGAAGACAATGTGTACTAAATGTCAAGAGGTGGAAGAGTCCATGTGCATTCAATTATGTTAATAATAATACCTTAGTGGTCTTATGTTAGGACCACCAAGTCTCAAGAAGAATCAGAGAACTGAGCCCATTCCTTCAGTCAATCTGATGGTTTCTTTCCATTCCCAGTTGACACAGGGCAAAACTCTCTGACTCTCTTCTCCTCTATATGCTTTTTTTTCCAATGTTAATTTTTTTTATTAGTACATGTTTGCGGTACATAACAGTGACGTTCCTTGTGGGGTCACTAATTAACTTCTGCAGAAAAATGCTTCAGCAAAGAGAGTCCTTGGAAAATGGGCTCTCAGTGGCTGGCAGGTGAACTTCCCATCAATTCCTGACTTGTATGTGGAGAGCAAAAGTCAAGAAATCTGAAAATCAGGAATCTGGGTTCTTATTCCCCTTTTCTACTCATTGACTTGTGACATTAGACAAGTTGTTAACTTGAACTATAGGGCTTTTTTTCTCAAAGAAAAGAATTTTGAACCAAAAAAAAAAAAATCCTGAACTCCTTTTCTGCTTTGGAATTTGGCAAGTGATAGATAACAATCTCTAAATTCTTGTTTTCAAGAGAAATATAATCAAATGTATGATCTCATATACTCAGAGTTCTGACCAGAACATGGAATATAAATTCAACAGGACCTTTTCTGTTTAGAGGAAATATAAATGGTTGTTAGCTCTTCTCTTACCAGGTATAATCTAATCACTTAGCTATTCTCTAAAAAACGACATTGTGTATTTCTACATGAAGTTTTCTATAAAAAGCAGCAATGGCAGATAGAAGCTTATACTTTCAGCCAACAAGAAGGAACTGGGGCTTCTCTTAACTCTGAGTGTTGTTGCTTTCAGTTCTTTAATAATAACCACCAAGCTCAGTTTTGGGGCTTGTCTTGAGCATAGGGAAATACAGAGAATCCTGATGATGAGGCCTCGGGTTTAACAGGCATAAACTAAGAGGCATCTGGGCCTGAGTACATCTTCCTGCACATGTAACTTTGCTTTTAGAAAAGCCTTGTTCTATTCAGAATAATTCACCGTGGGGACACAAGGGACAGCATGATATACTAGAAACGGAACAAAAATCAAAGAAGACCTAAGCTCAGCTCTGGGGTGCTACTGATGATGCTAGGAAAGTCACCTAACCTCTCTGTGTCTATAAAATGAGAATAGTCATACTTTCCTTATGACCTTTTGGGGTGGCCATGAGACTCCAGTGAAACAACATACATGCAAATATGTTCCAATATGCAAAGCACTCTCCTAATATAAACTCCTGGGGACATCACCCCTTCTGCTGGCAAAGCATGGGTTAAGGCCAGGACCAAGTGTCTGATGCCTGGGTTCATGTGCCAGCACCACGTTTACCAGTGGTGAAGTTTCCACAATTTACTTGATTTCTCAGTGTATCCTTTGGAAAACGAGAGGAAGACTTGTATCTCCCTTATCATATTGTTGCCAGGACTAAATGAGAATGTTTAACAACATAGGTAAGAGCTTGACTGATGTTGACAGCTGCAACTTTCACTTTTTTTTTTCTTTTTGAGGCAGGGTTTCATTATGCAGTTCAGGCTTGCCTTGAGCTCACAGGGATTCTCCTGCCTCAGCCTCCTGAGTGCTGGGATTTCAGGTATGCACCACTGTGCCTAGCTGACAACTGTAATTTTCTACCACAGTGCTTTAGGAGGGCAAACTGCCTATGCATTGGGGTACATCAGACATATTAGTAAAAGCACAGGCTGTGATCATTGTCAGGAATCTTACATAATTTCTATTCATCTGCCCATTGGACAATGGTTTTCATAGCCATGGGGAAGAAAGAGTCTGAAAAAAGTGGCCGCCTTAGTTCTGTCCATCATCATGTTTTGATTACTAGTTACAGGGACGCATGGCCACTAGCATGATTCAGAAGTTAATGAGCGCTTCCTTAAAGTCAACAGCACTTCCTGCCTGGCCACAAAGCTTGTGCAAAGTACACAGTCTGGTCATTTGCTGCTTTTTATTCCTGCACTTTTAGGAAATGAAGCTGGGGGTAATTAAAGTAAAGAGGCAAATCAAATAGCTGCATTTCTCAAGAGCGCCAGGCAGATGTTACCTGGAGACTGTCTTTTCATGTGTGTACGTTTTCCAGCCAGCTCCATATGGAGTCGGGCTTCTCTGCGATTTATCTGCTGGACAGTGGATGGCCAGGGGGCACCACAGGCAAGCCCATTCGGCTCTATAATCAGGGAGGGGAAAGCCAAACACAAACACACCCAGGTTGACATTCAAAACAAAGTAGATATTTAACCACGACTACTCACTGTACCGTAGTTCTTGTCTGTCAGTTTGCAAGGAGCAAATCATGAGCCAACAGAAGCCCTGTTCCTAATTTATCAGCACAGCTGACTGAAAAAGCACAGTCTTGGGTTAATATTGTGGGTCTGAGTTTGGAGCCTGGACAATTCCTATACCCTCCATCTCTGAAAAGCATTGGCTCTCTGGTTCTTTTGGTTTCTTTCATTTATTCGTTAATGCATATATTTATGTATTTATCTAATTAACTGCAAACCTAAATATAGAGGAGGTATTGATAATCAATGACCAAACTACAGCATGACCAGCCCATCACAATGGAGCAAAGTGCATTAAGTATTGACTGCTCTTAATTCCTAAGAGGACAATATTCCAACATCTGTTTTTTTGAAGGAACACATGTATTACTTTCTCTCAAGGAAAAAGTATCATAGGTGTTATTTGCAGGTATATTTCAAAGGAATTAAATATGTTCAGCTATTCTTTGTAAGATAATTGCTTGGTTTGGAATTTAGCTATTTTTATCCTGTCCTTCTCAGCCTCACCCTTACCCCTGACCCCATCCATCCCATTCTTTCCTTACTACAGCTTCCCATTATTTCAACTCAGTTCAATTCAGTTCTCATTCCTGGGCTGTTTCACAGTTCCAGGCACCTGCAAGATGCAAGGAAACTAGAAAAAGACACTTGTAAACTAAGACAAAATTATGTCTGGGTAACAAGACAGTGGAGCTGGGCCAGGACATGAGGCCACAGCCCTGGTAAAACCACAGGGGAAACACACTGCTAACAATGCCCCTTCTCCAGGTTTTAGATGTCTAAACTATACTTGCCAACTTTGATCCTTATTTTGATGTAAACACAAATAAAATAATTTGATTTTAACTCTGTAAGGCTGAGACAGGAAGATTGAGCCTGGGTTGGGAGAGACCTTGTCACAAAATACAAAATAAAAAAGGATGGAGATGTAACTCAGTGTAAAGGTCATGAGTTCAGTCCCCAAGAATTTGACTTAATCTGGTAGATACTGGTATCGATAGTTGTGTGATATTTTTGTCTAAAGGATCGATGTAATGTTTTGAAGGATCAAAAAGCTCTGTCACTGAAGTGTGAGACTTAAGTCTTTGTTAAGTGATGTGACACTGAGCTTTTAAACTTCTAAGAGCCATTGTTGTCTCAGTTGTTAAGTGGGGACAGTTCCTTTGTCACAGTGCTGAGGACAAAACCAAGCACAACTCTGCACACCTTCCTCCTGGTCTGTAGCTTTCACTAACCCTGTCCAAACTGAAGGTACTGTCGGGGGATGGGAGTCAGGGGTCTCCTTACTGCTTCAGTAGGGTAGTAGTCATCTCATCACTAGTGAGACACAGGACAGATAAATAGACTAATCCTCCCAACCTCCAAATGATTATTGAGCTTCCAAACTTATTAAAGATTTTTTTTTCAGTTATGGGGATTAAACCCAGGACCTCACACATGCTAGGAAAGCATTCAGCTACTGAGTTATAGCTCCAGTTCTTTTTATTTTGAGACAAGATCTCTCTAAATTGCCCAGGCTGGGTTTGAATGTTGGACCCTTCTGCCTCATTCTCCTAAGTAGCTGGGATTAGAGGTATATATGCCCAGGCTGGCTTATTATCACCTTTTTTTTTTTTTGGTAGCAGGGATTGAACTCATGACTTCTCATTTGCCAGGCAGGCAATGTGCCACTGAGCTGTATCCCCAGCTACTATCAATTTCTTTAAAGCAAAAATATTTTTCAATAGACAAAATTGGTCTAATTCTTACAAACTGAAATAAACACAAGTCTCTATGACTCTGAGAATACCATGACCATCACAGTGGGATCACTTGCACACTATACCACTGGGAAACCTGGCCTAGTGAAGTTTGTACTTCCCTACCTTGTCTCCTTTGTCCATTTTCCCATTTTTCTAGGTTCACTCCCTTAATCCCCTCATTTTCCCTATTGAATATTAACAATTTCCATCAAGTATCCAGTGAATTTCCTGGGCTCAAGACTCTGAAAGGAAGAACCTGTTATTTGGCAGGGTTAGGGAAGTGAAAGGCTGTCAGGACGTTGTACCTGCTATGGCCCCCAGTTGAACCCAAATATGCATGTGTACACTTGAATAATTGTACAATTATAATACCATATCTCTATTGGCATAATTCTGCACAAAAAATCCATAAAACTAAATTATAATCAGCCAGAATGATAACAAAACTACCTCAGAGAGTACATTGATATTAATGTACATTAAATCACACGATTAGCATATATACTTCTTGCTTTAGGACAACCAGATTAATGTTAAGAACACTCAATTTACTCTCTTCCAAAACAAAAATGACCAATTTCATGTAAAGAAAACAGAGGCATTCTGATGGGACATCCCTAATCTGAGAGCCTCTAGTACAGTTGTGTATGGAAAGCAATCCTGTCTTAAGTGTTTGTCCTCCTCTAAGATCTCCAAGTTTCCCGAGAGACTTGGAATGATGGCTTTTGTCAGGAGTTGATGGGGAGTTAGAAATGAATTTGCAGACACAGGGTTCCTGGGAGAGCAAGTCTGTGGTGGTGCAGAGTGACACCTCCCTTGGAGCTCTCTGGTTATTCGTGCGCTCTGAGAACACACCCTGCCGAGTGCATTCATCACAATAGCCCATGTGTGACCTTAGGAAAAGTCCTTGAAAACAGTGAAACAAGAGTCTCAGTTGAAATCTGGAATCCATTCCAGTCTTACACAGGAAGAAAATTAGGCATAGAACAACAAAGCCCATAGTTCAGAGAAACCTGGGGAGGCTCTGGCTGACATTAAAATCATGGAAGGTTTCTTTCTTCTTTCTTTCTTTCTTTCTTTCTTTCTTTCTTTCTTTCTTTCTTTCTTTCTTTCTTCCTTTCTTTCTTTTATTACCAGGGATTTTATAAAAACTTTAGCTGAGCAGCCCCCAAAGCTGCTCAAAAATACTATATGGCTAGTACATGCAATAACTGATTTCTCCAGTAAAGAAAGCAAGCAGAATAAGAGATGTTAAGTGACACTGAAATTCACATAGCACTTTTCCAAGTTTCTAAGTAAATGTTATTTTTCCACATGTAAGTGGCCAATACTACCATTTCCCCCTTTGTACCAATGTATTGGCAGTAACAGGAAGCAGGAGCGGAAGCTGGGGAATAGGTGTGCTCCCTGAGCCCCCAACTCCATGATCGATTTCATTAGCCCAGACACCCTGGGCCTGGAGATACTCAGAACACGAAGCAGCGGAGAGAGAGGTGTGCTCGCTCGGTGAATTTAACTCGGCAAATATTTGTGGGTGACACTATTTTTATAAGTACAGATCAATTCCCTTTTGTTATTAGCTCACATTATTCACTATTAATTTGCCATATCGTAGGATTTATTTCATACACATAAATAATTATAAACCTGCACTGCCTTTGGAAGCATATTCATTCTTTGCCAGCAAGAAAAAAAAAGTCAGGGCATTTCTGAGTCAAGTGGTGGCACAAAATCCAGTGAAAATCAACTGGCAGAGAAATTTGGTTTGGAATTACATTTTAGAATCCCTCTAAAGTTTATCTGGAAGGTCCCCTTTCAAAAGGAATATATGCCTTGAGGCAAATAAGACTCAGGAATCCTCCAGCTGGGGCTTAACACTGCAGACCCGGACCCAGAACGCTGATTCTCCATGCATGAAGAATTTAATTTTTTTTTCCTTAAGTACCTTCACAGTTCATTTTTTATTTTTCCTTTAAAAAAAAAAAAGGTAAATGGCATTACTTTGGTCTCCAAAACAGATGCCAGTTTGAACTTTATTCTGCCAGCAAGTATTTGGTTTGGCTCCACAGGGCTTAAGTTGAAAAAATATTTGCCGAATCCAAAAAGATTTAACGAGCTCTGCTGTGGCTGCTGGTGCCATTTGGCACATCACAAAGCTGTGGCACAGCAAAGAGAGCTCTCCTGACCACAGATTTTATTTGCCCAAAGTAGCCAGCACTGGTGTTCAGTCAGTTCCTTGGGTCAAGAAGCTGCCCATCAAATGAGTGAAGTTTCCAAGAGAAAGTGACCAATGCAGGCATCATAAAAACCCCTTGCTGACATTGAAAAGGAAGTTCCTATGTCCCATTCCATCCCTGCGCAGGAATTGATGGCTGACCTTCATAGCTGTTGTAAATAACTTTACACCAATAGTCCCTCATCTGTCAGTCAGCATGCAGGCCAGATAAGTCTCCGACTTCTAACAAACACCATCTTATTAAATACCAGATACAAAAAATTTATATGATATATTTTGTAGTCCTTTGATTCTAATTGTAGTATCTTAATTTCACCATATAAAAATTAAATAATCTCTTTTAATTTCCCAAGTCAAGAAGTTGCTAAATAGTACAAGCAAGTTTATATTCCAATGGCAAACATGCACTGCTTTTAAGACTACTTAGAAGAATATTGATGCATAAATCTATCACTGATGTTGGAAAGACTGAACTCACGGCACACAAATATCACATGTTAAGAATCACTGAAGTTTGTCCTCTGAAGTCATGTTTTTCAGTGTAGATTGCAAGAAAATAAAGCTCTCATCCTTTCAAATCAACATCACATCTGACAACTGTAACAAAAATGCAAAGCATTTCCATAATGATAAGCACTTAAGAATCAAAAGTCTGTTTTAAAAACATGGGAACAGGAAGACTGGCATTGAAATTATAACTATTTTGATGAAGGTGTTGGAACTCTGGATTATTTTTGTTATTTCACATGGTAAGCAAACATACTTGAGCATATCCTACCCCAACTTCTATGGATCTCCGAAAATTTCTAAATGTCACTTTCTTTGACATCATATGTCAATCCAATGTTTGGAACATGTTTATCTGATGCCAAGTGCTTATAACAAATATCCTCCAAAGACAGCCAGTCTCTGAACTGCCTTTCTAGAGAAAGATCTATTCACCAAAACAAAGACAGAACCTTTCCAGCGGGCTTAACTGACATTGTTGAGTCAGGGTAGAAATCAAAAGAAAAAGTTATGAAATAGTAAATGGATGATAGCTGTTATTTACCATTTTGGCTTCTGAATGCATTGGCTGGACTTGAGGAGACGCGCAGGGGTTACTGAGATTTGGACCTTGCATCCCCATGATGCTGGAGTTCACTGACATTTGTCTCTCCATCTAAGAGAAAGGAAAGCAATAGAATTAGAAATCTGAGAAGGGCAGTCAGGGCCACAGACAAAGGTGTAGTTCCCGTCCAAATGACCCTTTAGGATTTCTTTGAAGAACTCCTGAGAAAACTGGAGGTTGAGGTATAAATTCAGTAAAGTACCCCTCAGCCTTGAAACCAAGCCCATCAGAGAATCATCCAGAGCTCCGCCTTCTATAGAAGATTTCTTATACCCAACACAACAGTTGTCCTAATAGATCATTTCCCAACAAAATTACTGAGTCTTTCCACTTACGCACACATTCCAGCTATCACTAATCACGTTTGTTTTTATGGTAGTATGAAACAATACATGCATAGAAAAAGTAAATGTACATATAATGTACAAAATGGTTATCTCTGGATATTTTTGGCATTTTTTCTCTCCCTAAATTGAATGCAGCAAACAGGAATCTTTTGGCAATAAGAAAAACATAAATTTAACATAAAAATGATATTCTCCAATAAGGTAGATCTTCCTTTTACTTCAGCTCATCAACATACTCAACCCAGCCCAGGTATTTGAACTGCTTTCCTCAGGCCATTTTCTCCTTCTTCCTAATCTGCTCAAGACTCTACAAGTCACAGTCTCGGGCCTCACTGCTTAGCCAGGTCTTTGGGTAGGTGAAGAGAACTGCCATGGGCTTTAGATAACATGTGGACAATGCTGACACATTATTCTCCTCTGGCCTCTCTCCACCTGTAATTAACACCACTCAGATCCTTTTTTTTTTTTTGGTCTTCGGGGCATTCCTATTTAGAAGTAAATACAGGTTGGGGGCCCCTTATCTGACATGCTTTGAATGGCAAGTATTTTGTCTTCAAATTTTGGAATATTTGCATATATATAATGAGATATCCTCAAGATAGGACCAAAGTCTAAACATGAAAATATGTTTTATAGTTTATGTTTCATAAACACCTCCTATGCATAGCCTGAAGGTAATTTTACAGAATACTTTTAGTGCTTCTGCATCTTGAGAGTCATCCATCACATCAGATCAGATATACGACTTCTCACTTGTGCTGTGGTATTGGCAAAAGGTTTCAGATTTTTGGTTTAAGGATGTTCAACTTGCACAGCAAATTTTCCAGTTCAGCCCAGGAAGGATATATCTGGTTAATAATATTTACTGTTAGTAGAAAATTAATACTTTTCATAGAATAAGCTAAATCAAGTGCACCTAATGCTATTATCATGCAGGGAAAAAACCCCTATATTTTCTTTAGGGAGAAATAGTTTATTAATACAAATATGTTTGTATTTACCAAAAGATAAACATGAAAAGGATGATTGGAAATTTGGGAGAAACCAAGCATTTATCTTAAGTCAGCCTAGATTCTCTTGGAAATTATGAGTAATTTCTGATCAGTTTTAAATCATGGGAGATGGAAAGTGTGAAAAAGAGGGAAGCTTGAAAGTGATGATTTAACTAAATGACTCTAAAAATCCCTTACATTGTTGAAATCCTATGACTGTGATTCCACTTGTGTCTGCCCTGGCAGCAGTTCAATTAGGACCCTAGTCTGTGAATTAGCATAGGTGTGGGCTAAAAGTTTTTACCTGGTTGGCTGGAGATACTCAGCCTTGGCCTCAGCATGAATTAGCTGATCAGTTATCTGGCAAGGTATGAATATCATACATTGTGTCAGAAGGAGCTAACCAAGGCAGATTTTCTAAATATTCTAGAGCACTTCAGCGAAACTTTTTGAGGTCTTACCAATTCAGCAAAACATAACACTCACTTCTATGTACCCCCTCAATCTCCAGACAGCCTAGATACATTTAATTTTTGAAATCATTGTTTTAATTGAGGTAAAATACACTCAACATAAAACTTACCATTTTAAACATTTTAAATACCATTAAGTACATTAACTTCAGTGCCATTAAGTTCATTCATGTACCCTAATTGTTAAGTCATGAAAATTTCAACAGTTCCATCGCTCTAAAAAATGCATATCAGTTATAACTCCCACTCCCAGAGGCAGGGGGAGGAGAATCAGAATGGTATTTGCCTACTTATTCCCATAGATGACCCTTTTAAGGAGAGAAATCCAAGCATGAATGAACTTTTGCCTTCAGTTTTCCAAAGAAGACTCTTTCAAAAGTGTGAGTAATTGTGCAGAGTCTTCCACGCTACTAGCTATACAAAGAGATGAGAATAGCCTGCTTGTGGTTTCTAGATATGGAGTAATCAATCTTTTCCATTTTTTGGGAAAAGTTTTCATCTGTGATTGTTTCTCCTCCATAACTCACAAAGTACTAGTTCCAAACAGGCTGATTTTTGTGTCTGTTACAAAGATGGGGACTGGGGTATAGTTCCATGATAGAGTATTGTCTTATATATTCATGGTCCTTAATTTGATTTCTGGCACCAATAAAACAAACAAAAATTGCATTTTACATCCTGTTAATTATTATTTTACAAACACAGAGTGTCAGGAAGGACCTTTCCAAAGAAAAGAGTTGGTGCTTTTTGTTGACAAGCCTTGGTCTGCACCAGAAACTGAGCTCTAATCAGCTGAATGGAGTTAAGAGGCCTCTGTTGAATGCCCAGCATTACAGGTAAAATGCCCAGGCAGGGTTTGGGGTTGTGGCTCAGTGGCAGAGTGCTTCTCCAGAGTGCTGAGGCCCTGCATTTGATTCACAGCACCACACACACACACACACACACACGCGCGCGCGCGCACGCGCACAAAAACAGATAAAGAACCCCTCTCTTTTTCACACACCGATAACAAGTGCTAGACTGTCCACAGGTTGCTATACTTTTGTAAACAGGAATAAATGGGTGTTCAGATTTCTAAATTATTAGTTTGACTTTCAAGATGACCAATTACAACCCACAGAAGTATTTGTTCTTCTTTTGTCCTGTTCTTCCTACATTCTCAGAATCTAACAGAGTGCTCTAGTGCCATAGAAGTTTTTGGAATGAATGAATGAGTGAATATATCATTTTGTTTTAGACCAAGGCATTGTGAAATGTGTGGGTTGGCCACATACATTACAAATCAGTTAAGAATCTCACCTTCACCTGAAGACACACTTCCAACTTTTAACCCTAGGATTTATGGTTCCCAGGGCAGGAACTCTAGGGAAAGAAGCTACTCTTGACCATCCTTGAAAGACCAAAGTTGTATACAAAACTAACAAAGGATTTCAAAAGCCTGAAACTCTTAGGATATACTTAGAGATTCTGTATTAATTATCATTAGTAACATTAGCAGCATTCTAGACCAAAGCTTCTCAAACTCACTACTTTGATGATTTGGGGTGAAATAATCACTTATTATGGGGCTGTTTTGAGTACAAAGAGCCATTTGACAGCATTCCTGGCCACTGTCCACTAACGCCGGTACTCCCATTCCACTCCAGATGTGACAACCAATAGAGTATCCAGATATTGCCAACTAGCATCTGGGGAACAGAATTGCCCCCAGTTGAGAATAACTGCTCTAGGCTGACACCTACTGTCATGGCAGCTATACACATCACATGTATGAGCTGGGAAACTTCTGCAGGGTTGGCATCCCCAACTTTTTGACTATCCTGGCTCTTTCCAATACACTTGAATCCCTGCTTCTATACTGAAGTATCAACAAGAGGTCAAGTTCTAGGAAGAGATAATGTGGAGCCCAGGGCCAGACGCCTTTTTTCTCTAAGCCTTTTCAGCTCAAGCGTTCTACGTTTTCCCTGGGAACTGTATCTGACCTAGCTAAACATACATGCATGAGTACGTGCATACATACATACATACATTAATTTCTCTATAGTAGCACTTTTGTGGTTAAGGAATAGAAGTTCTGAAAGGAACCTAATACAGTATTAGATAAGAGGGATTTAGAATCTAAATAAAGACAGCTCATGTTGGAAATCTCTGACCAATTGATTCAGCTGAACAAAACCTGGGAGACTTGCACTGACAGTGCTGTTTTCCTTCATCTACCAAAGAGTCTTGTGGGTAAAATCCATCAGCTTGATCTACCTATCCTCTAGCTCAAGGTTGCAAAGATTGTTTCCAGCTTGGATCCCCCAGTCTTTGTAGTGGGCGGGTCCTTCTCTCCAAACTGAGGCCACTGAGCCCTTTTCCATTCCACAGCCTACCCTTAGAAAATGAACAGGCCACACAGCCAGGGATGATCTAAGTCACTCAACATGAGTTGAATTGTGGGTTTCAGTCACAACTCTTCACTCATGAACCACTGACATTAGACACTCCCTTTTACTTCTTACCTTTCAGATTTTCGTCTGTAAGATGGATATTCATAATTATTGCTATCCTATCCCCATAAAATTGCTGGGAACATGAGATGGCATAAGAATGTTGACAATTCTTTAAAATGTTAAAATGCTCTGTGAGCCCTCATTAATGTCTTGTGGGAAGATACTAACTGAGCTGTTGCACCATCTCTGCACCATTTGGAGAACTCCTGTAGGCCCGTGAATCAGAGTATCAGTCTTGTACCCCAAAGTACAATGCCAAGGAGGATGAGAACTGACATGAGAAGGCTCTGCAGAAGGGAAGAAAGATCTCCTCTGCAGCGGTGTGAATCTCTCTTCTGGATTTAGCTATCATTTTCGAGGGGAGCAGTATTGTGATTATGAGTGGAAACACAGTAGTCGGACTACCTGGATTTAAACCCAACCCAACACCTAATAGCTACATGACCTTCATCGAATTACTCAGCCCCTCTGTGCTTTCACTTCCTCGCCCATAAAGTCATGGTAACGGTGCTTTCTCCATTGGAAAAATGAAGGATTGAATGGACGTATACTTTAGTAGAGAAAGAATGGGCTTTGTAGCCAGAACTCCTGGCTTCAAAACTTGCTGCTCTGCTTCTCAGCTGAGCAAATTGGTAGCTTTACTTTCCTCATTCAAAAGATGAGGGTAGTAACAGGACTATTTCATAGAATCATTTTATATATTGACAAAGTGCTTGGAAAGTGACCAGCACACAATAAATATTCAATAAATGCTGCTAGCATGATTTATAGAACATGATCTGCATAAATACATATTAATAGCTATTATGTATGATCATTATTGTTATTATAATTATCACTCTGAATACTGGCTAGATCATTGGCAGTTTATGGGCAGTGTATAAAAGTCAAACTGGACTTTGGAGTACAGTCATCCCTTGTAACTGAAAGAGATTTGTCCTAGAACCCTCCTCCTTCCCATTTATACCGAATGCTGTGGGTATTCAAATTCAATGCGTAAGAGGACATAGTACTTGAATAGAGCCTATACATAAGCTCCTGTATATTTACTCATCTCTAGATTATTTATAATACCTACTGCAATGCAAATTCTATGTAGATAGTTGTTATATTATATTGTTTAAGGAATAATGACAAGAAAAAAGAATCTGTACATGTTTAGTACAAATGCAATAAAAAAACAAAAACCTTTCCATCCACAGTTGGTTGAGCTGCAGATGTGGAACCCTCAGACAGAGAGGGCTAACTGTACTTAGAAAAAATTGTCTCTGAGCAAATTCTACTCCATGGGACTTGCAGGTTCACTGGTCATGAGCAGGGAGATGGATTCTGCCTCTTTAGCAAAGTGCCAAAGGAGAGGAGAGCCAGCAAAATCCCTGGGGATGAGTAGCTGTGCCTTTAGGCAAAGAGGCACACAGCTCGGGTTCTCCACTCAGAAGCCTGCTTCCCAGTCAGGTTAGATCACAGCTTTTCCTTCCTTCTTTCAGAAGCCCCGAGCCTCTGCACTTGGCAGAGGCTTTGATGGGACTCAGAAAATCTCTTACCGGCATCAAGACAGCAGAAGATCCAGGCATAGTTGGGTTGGGCAGGGTTCCGGGCATGGAGGCTGGCATGGGCTGTCTCTGTCTGTTGTGGAGATGTAGCAGAGAAGATAGAGAGCCTGGGACAGGCCTGGGAACAAAGGAAAAACACCAGACATTACTCCTGATGCCCTGGGCCTGTTCACCAAGATCCAGAACCAGTGGGGACACCCACACCCACATCATATGGGCAGCAGATCAGAGCCAATGATGGGAGAGCCACATAATTGAGGATATTAGGGAAATAATAACAAATAAAATACAAGCCTGATTTCCTTTGCTGCTTCCTAGTAAATACATCAAATTCCACTTCATTTCCTGAGCCCTGTTATCTCACCGATGTTCAACAGAGACAAGCTGGGAAATGTCCCACAGTCCTGCTTCCAAGGAAAGGGCCAGGGAGGTGGAATCCTGGGTCCACTGAGAATCTCAGTCTTTAAAGTATCTTAGTGCTGGAGGTGTGAGTACATACATTTTACCCACATTCTGCCTCACCTCTATGCCTGGAAGCCCACCTAGCTTCTCTCTGGATATACCTTCACCCTCTGCATTTGCAAAGCAAACTCCAGTCACGAATGACTAGCAGAAACCCATTTTTGAATTTCTTACAGTTCTCCACTGTGAGTACAAAAATCCAAAGTCAGGCCACAAAGTCAAGCAGCCAGATTGCAGGTCACAGTACTTAGGACAGCCTTTCTGGGGGTGAATCCAGAGCCCAGCCCCCATCACCAATCTCTCGTTTCATATAACTGGAGGTGTTAGGCTGTTTGACAGAAACTGATTTGGGCCTGACCTGCTGGACTTGGGCAAGCATTCCTCAGGGGAGTACATGGCTGGAGCTACAGCTTCGACTTGCAAAAAAATAAAATAAAATAAAATAAAATAAATTTAAGGGCCTTAAATTGATTTAATGAGCCAGGGAATGTTAAACTGAGGGCCAAAGGAAATTATTTGTGTTTATTAAAAATGGCAAACAAGTGACCTCCCCTGCTAAATTCTCAATCTCCTGATGTTTTTGCTCTGGGGAGCTATATAAATGTTAAACCATTAAATTAAAGGTTTAACAACAAACAAAATAAAGCAAACAAAGACCTCTCACAACCTCAGAGTCTTCCATGGGTGTTGTGTGATGAACTTGCACTTCTAGAACTAGTTCATTTTCTAAAGAAAAACAGGAGATTCTCCTCATGCTAAGTACTAGGTAAGGCTGCTGCGATATATGTTGACTTTCCTCTGCTCCAGGGAACCACAGCCCTGTGTGCAACCCCAGCACAGGGGTGCAAGGAAGTGCTTCTTTGGGGTCCCTTCCTGGGGGACTCACAGAGAAGCTGGAAAAGCTGGAACTGAGATGGTGGAAAGAATGCCAACATGTTCTTCCTTCATATTGCTGTTAAAATCCCAAAAAAGATTAAGTTTTCCACTGTTTTTTTCCTGAAGCTCTTTTGGAAATATAGCTAACTATCACAGTTACACACATCCTACAAGGATTAGTCATAAATTAGTCAAGATTTATATGCTTAGGGAGGTGTATATGTGAAAATATGAAAGAATATGAAGCCATTCCATAGAGGTTATGTCAATGCATACAAATTACACCCAGTTTTATTAATAGAATGTGTGTGGAAGCGAAAGTAAAGTAGCTTATATCAATGAAATGAGTGTTTTCCAATCAGCAAGTGAAGTGTCAAGAATATTTCTTGACATGTGCCCTTGGGATCTCTGGAGTATGGACTGACAATAAGGACCAGCAGGCCTATGAGCTTTCACAGTTTGAGGAGACTTCTGGTTCTAATTGCTTCAAAATACTACAGTAGATTGTGACCACAGTGTCTTAAAATCCACCTCCTTCAAAGGCAATAATGCAAGTCAGATATATAGAGAGTGGCAATGCTTGTTTTACATTCTCCAGTCTTAATATTCTGTTTGGGAACTCTAGTGAGAGGACAACAGTTGTATATCAAAGTATATAATGTTTAGTAACAGTAATTCCCTCCAGGTTCAGGATTATCAGAACTCCTTTGATAGTGAGTAAGATTCTTGAATATACCCTGTATAAGACTTATTACCCATCTGTCCATCTAAGCAGATATCCATATGTACATCTATTCATACACATATACACATACCTAACATTTTTAACATATATCTGTCACTAGAAGGAAAGCTTCAATTATAGACACAGACAAGAACTTATTATAGGAAAGAAAACTAAAAGCATTTCTTTATAGGATGTTGATTTTGTGATAGCCTCATAAACAGAGGGTAACATACTAGCATCATTTTACATTCTGATTCTAATCTGACATATTAAAAGTAATTTTGGTCATTAGTTGTTATTGATGCATGCTTTTTAAAAAAGAAATCAATTAGACAACTCAGTGATGATGAGAATAGAAAGGTAAAAATAATTAACTTCAAAATGAGTTTTCATTCTTCCCCAAATGACAGAAACTCCCAGTTGTATAGAATAATTGGGGAGTGATATGTTTCATTGAATTTAACGTTCTGAATAGGTCAGTTATTTCCACACCATGGGCAGATCTACTAAATTTTACTATATCAAGTATTTTCTCATTCGTTAAAAAAGACTCTCAGAGTACTGGGTTCTCTTGAGATTCTAATTACGGTTTCTAAGTGATACAATAAGACCAATTAGCAATATATACTTGGAAGGGAAGCTGATTATTATTATTTTTAAATTTTTATTTATTTATTTATGTTTTTGTACCATGGATCAAACTCACAACCTTGCATTTGCCAGGCAGGTGCTTATACTGCTGAGTTAAATCACCAGCCCAGGAAACTGATTATTTCAAATACCTGTATGTTTAGATTCTGAATAATTCTGGGGTTCTTGTTTTTTCACAGATTCTGCACATTATTTCCCCAACCCATACCCACAAAACTGACAGAATTTTTGAGGTTTCTTGTTTGAAGTTTTAAAACTAAAAAAAAATTGAAAGAAAAAAGAAACTTTTGTACCATCACTATATGTATAAAGAACCAGGACTGGAGGTGTATCACTCATTGGTGGAGGGTTTGCCTATCATGTGTGAGGCCCTGGAGTTCAATCACAGCACTATAAAAAAAAACATTAAAAAAATAAGCAAACAAACAACAGATCGAGGCTTTAACTATATATCGAGGGCCATAGAAACAATCACCTGTCCAGAATATTCATATTATTAAGGTAAGAATGACACTGGAATAATTATATTGTCTAATTGCTTTTGTGTATACAGTACTGAAATAGGTATTATCTAATATAGTATGCATAAACTTGCATAAAACTTTTTATACTGTACCTGAATAATGTTTCATATTTTTTCAAAGCTTTTCCATATCCCTAATTTTATGAGACTTGGAACAAGGCAATGTGGTAGGTAGGTCATATTATTCCCAATTTACTCAGGAGTAAACTGAACTCACATACATTTATATTTGCCCAGGGTCACATGGGTTATGAAAGGGAGCAGGGCTCTTACCCAGCTTGTAAAACAGAGCTTCCCCCATCACACCTTGATGGTCCCATAACTAAATTACTATTGACTTTTTATGCTAAAATACATTCATGGTCCATTTCTTTTGATATTCACACTGCTCCCTGGACTTTCCATGAAGTAGTAAAATAATGGAACACTGCTAACGTAAGAAATCATTCATGTCAACTCCTATTTTCTTCCTTAAAAAAGTAAACAAACAAAAACCTTCCCACACAAGACATTGATTAGATTTTGAAAATAAGATTGCAAAATAGCAATAAAGTTGTGAAAACAAAGACCCAACAGTCTTTCCTCTAGTGCAGGCTTGTTGCCATGAGCTAATAATTCCAGACTTTGAGCAAGCCGTGCCTCCTTGTTAATAACCGTATGCCTTTAGGTAAAGTATTTCTACTAAAAATTATTGAGGCATGGAACAAGGTAAGATGTGTGAGCTCATGTTGGATTGTTCAATTACTAAACCGAGTCCTACAGCATTAAGAGTTTTCCAACTTGACAGATTATTCCTCTTTATACACTTGTATAAACATACTGCTTAGGGCTGAAATCTATGTAAGCTTTCCTTTCAATTAAAATGTCAAGCATGACAGACTGTGTTTTCACTGTCCCTAGCAGAATGATAGGTACCACAGCAAGAAATTTCATGTCCTCATCCCCTCCTCCAAGGATGTTTTCCAGTCTGGGGGTGTGTGAAAACCAGGATTGTGTCTGTCAGTCTTCCTTGCCCCCAGAAAGCTACTATCTCTAAGAAGCTAGGGGCCAATGCCTGTGCGTTTTGGGGATCTGAGACAGAATTCTCTAAACTGCTTTCCTTTCCTAGGTCTTCAAAAACACTGTGGTACCCGGGGCTGTTTAATCAAATCTGCTGGCCACGTGGTCACCCAAAGGAAAGGGCAAATGATGAGAAACATTAGCTCAGAAAATTGGAAGATTAATGTCAGCATGGAAAGCAGGCCGTAGACATCGAAGCAATCTCAAGAAGATAAAGAAATAATCTAAGCACTTGGTAGAAGGCAGGGTTTTTGTAAAGCTTCAGGGCAAGAAAATAGAATTCTGGGCAAGAAGTAGGAGATTCAGCCAGTCGGGTGCCATGTTATAAGGGATTTTTTGAGGTTGTGGGCTCTCTGTTTCCTGTGTCTGATGAACAGAGACAGATTCTTGGCTGTCTCAAAATCCCCTGAGGTCTAAAATTCAGATTCCCTGGGAATATAGCTCAGTGGCATAAGCACCCTCCTGGCAAGTACAAGGTCCTGAGTTCAATGTCCAGTTCAAAAAATATATATACAAATAAGTAAAGATAAATAAAATTCAGATTTTTTTCTAATGTGAAATGCTTATTTAGTCATTCTTCTATGAAATGAAATTTTAAAATTCCCATATTTTGCAAAGAAATCAAAATTTCAGGATAGTCAAATCAAATGAGAAATGGAAAGACAATATATAAATTTCTTCCATCAGATAATAATTCCATTTTGAGATAAGTCATAAAAAACATGGGCTCAGGATCAAACATGGGCTCTGCCACGGACTAGCTAAGTGGTCTTGTGCAAGTTACTGCTGCTTCCTCAATTGTAAAATGAGGGTGATGGTTAAACTTACTTCATAACATTAAATGAGTTACTACATGTTAAATATTTTGAACCTGTCAAATAAAAATTATTTACTATTGTTTTTGTTATGATTCTGAAACATTAAACAACAGATTAATTACCATACTTCAATTAAGAAAGTGTGTCTGGAATTTTAAAGAATACCAATCCTTAGGGTTCAGGAACTACAATATAAGCAATATAAAATGTTCAACAATCCCTACATATAAAAATCTATTTCTTTAAAAATCTACCTATTTTGGTTACATGTAATGACTCAGGACTATAATCCCGGTACTCTGGAAGACTGAGGCAGGAAGATCACAAATTGGAGCCCAACATAGGCAACTTAGTAAGATCCTGTCTGAAAATTAAAAAAGAAAATTAAAAAAACCAAAACATGAAAAGGTGGGACTGTAGCTCAGGATGAAGGTTCTGGGTTCCATATCTATACCTTGGCGGGGGCGGGGGGAGGGAGTAAATTCACTAACTTGAGGTTTCCAAACCCATCTACAGAAACAAATGGATTCTTCTCACCCACAACTTTAGAGAATTGCAAAATGACTTCACATTATTTCTCAGAAAGGGCCCTTGCAAATATTTCCTCAAAATGGAACTTAACTTGTTCCCCAGAGATCAGTCTTTAGTATCTTGTTTTTCCTGAAAACAATGACAAAAATCCAACAGGAGCAATAATTGGGAAAACAAGAAAGCTGTCTGATCCATATTTAAAAAGACAAAATAAAATTATTGTGTCAATTAAAAAGATTTTGAGAGAGAGAGATCATATTACCCTATTGCCTGTGTCTTTTATTGAATGAACTCATAGTCTGCACCAAGTCTCACTACCAACCTCCTAATAACAGATAGTAAGCCAACATTTCCTCTTTTAATAAACAAGACAAAGAAGTAGAAATATTTTTGCCCTAGAAAAAGTTCCAATACAACAGCAAGATCAGTTAAATATGAACTCTCCTAAAGTTTTCTGAAACTCAAGAGAAGGCGTTTGCTAAAGAGCTGATTATTTACTCATAAGACAGGCTTCTCTCCTACTTTTCTTTGGATAACATGGACATTTAGGAGTTCGGGAAGAGAATTTGCCTTTGTATCTCTATCTTAGTTCCTTTATCCCTTAGCCCCAGTCTTGTTCTTAAAACAAACAACTAATAAAATGGCACCATCAAACACCACTGATCAGGGATACCAGTAAACCCGTGTCCTTGTGATAGAAGGTAGCAAAACTCCAAGCTCTGTGCCATCTGGCCTCTTACTGCTTCCCAGCCGTATCCTGGGGGCTCCAAACACTTTCAAACTTAACCCTGTTCCACCTTCCAAGAAGATCCCTATAACATTTATCACTGTTTAGTCAGTCAATGAATCAATGAAACAATTGATCCTTCTGGAAAGATCAACTAAGAACTTAGTATATGTCAGACTACACATTCTCATTTCAGAGGGGAAAACTAATGTGGCCATTTAGGTTATTTGCATAATAATTTATTTACAAACTCACTTGGCAAAGATATAATGACAAATAAATTAAGCGTAATTCTGAAGTCTGTTTGAATTTACCCTTAGATTTCCAAATGTAATTCATCAATGGTTGAGTACTTTTTTTTTTTTTGGTATGGTAAATGAATCTAGGGGCTTACACATGCTAAGTAAGTTGGTATTTGTTTTAATTGTATTTTGAGATAGGTTCTCTAAATTGCCTAGACTGGCCTTGAATTTGTGACTTTCCTACCAAAGCCTCCCTAATAGTTGAGATTATAGACATATGTCACCATATCCTGTTAATGATTGAGTGACTTTTTAAAAAGCCTCTTCTTACAAGAAGACAGTAAACTGAATAAGTCAGAATTACATCTGCCTTGTCTCCCACAATAGGGATGATTTAAAAAAATACATTACAGTGAATATATTTTTTTTAAAACTTATAATAAAAGATACATTGCCAAGAATAAGTGAGGGGGAGTATTTGGGGCAAATTAACAGGAATATACCTTTTACTGTAATGAATTTTTAAACATTTAAACATTCATCATGTTTTTGTTTTTTTTTTTAAATTTTTGTGGCTACCAGGGATCGAACTCACGACCGTGTGCTTACAAGGCAGGCGCTTATGCCGCTGAGCTAAATCCCCAGCCCCCTCATTATGGTTTTTGATCATACTACAAATTTAAGAAATGTAGAGCCAGACAAGGTGATTGGCTCTGTAATCCCAGCACTGTAATGCTAGCAGTGTAGGAGGCTGAAGCATGAGGAACACAAGTCTGAGCCAAACCTGGGCAATTTAGACACTTAGCAAGATGCTGCTTTAAAATAGAAAGTTTAAAAAGGGCTAGGGATATAGCTCAATGCAAAGACCCTGACTTCAGTCCCTAGTACCACAAAAATAAAATAATAAAATAAAATGATAGAAAAGAAAGAAGTTCCTAGTAGGTATTTAATAACTATTTCTTGGATTAATGGAAACATGAATATCAAGAATCTCACCTACCTGCAGGGCATGACTATAACAGTGTCCAGTAAATTATCTTCACAGTGAAAAGAACTTACTTGGTTTATAAGTCATAAGTGAAACTTCAGTTTATACTAACAGCTTGATACAATCTACTTTAGATCTTGAAGAGCGTACACGGCTATCTCCAAGGTTACTGGTACTACTGCCCTTTAAACTCAAGCTTTCAGATGAGTTCTAGACACATTTGTTTTTTGCATCAATTAAATTAATTTTCATTTGCAATGAAATTTGAGGCAATTCATAAGGAAAAGCTAAGAAAAATTCTGAAGCACTCATCCGTCTCCAGCTGAACGTGTCCTGCAGTAAGCGCGCACTGTATAATGCTCAGCGCTCTGCGTGCTCACTGGTACACTCACACCACTGTTAACCTAACTGCTCCATTTGCCTTGTGCACATTTACTGATACCGATGAGGGCATTTTTGGAATCATCATCACCACGGGTATCTGAATTGAAATATGCCATTCAAAGTGAATGAGGATCTCCTCTTTTTTTTTTTTTGAAAATCAATTTTGTACCACTGATGTCTTTATTTTATAGATGTAGTATCTGATGTCTTGGAAACCATAACTGCTTTTCCTTTAAATGAAAGCCTGGCTGTGAGAAAACCAATGGTAGTAATAAAACATAACACAGCTAGCAGATCTGAATCCTGCTGGGTCTTGGCATGGTTTTATAGTACATGTGTTGCATCCACTCAGGCTGAAGAGGAAAACTAGTGCTTTCAAGTGTTTTAAGCAGAGAGAGTAGTAATAGGAGAGGAGATCTGAATTTATGGTCATTCTGTTAAGACTATTAAATCAATCTCTCTCTTTTTTTCCTCTTGGCTTCTTTAATGACTGATTTCTGCACCATTAATCTGAATTAGTCATGCAGTCAGCCTGATTCATTTAAGTTAACTAAAAACATGGCTGGATTAGTTTCTGATGTATTATTGTTTTAAAAAATCTATTTTCAAAACTCTGATATTTCTTCCTTGTAAAGAGCTAAAGGCTTTTTATAAAGATCGTTTGTAAGAGACCCTAAATGCAGTTTGGCTTCAGCCATGGGTCAGACGTGCAGACATGAAGAGATGGGTTTTCAGTCAGCCAATAACTTCTCAGTTTCATCCATTATTCATACAGTTACACTTAGAAAAGGCAAGTAAATGCAGATCAAAAGACATAAAATAAAAGATTATTTTCAACATAGCTCAAATAAATGATGCACATCTGACCAGCTGTGGAAAAAAGATATCTTTATCAAGGCATATCTCTCAGTACAATTTCTTTCTGTTGTGAGTTGTTAATAAGCTTCCTCCTTGCTTCCTAAGGACAAATAAGCAGCCCTCTGATTATAAGCCTTGTCATTTACATGAGACTGCTGCTTGCATTCATTCACCATAAATAAATAATTCATGAAAACATTCACTAACCCACTTGCCTGGATATTCTGCAGAGGCGAAGACCTCCCTGAGCTCACAGGCAGCATGGAAGCCGCCACCCCCATGCCAAGCTGTAAGTCAGCAGTTCCGTGTAGCTTTCTCCTGGCCTTGCAGCTTGACAGTTATCATGTTTTCATTCAGTGATTTGTAGTGGAATCCACAACCAGCACCAGTCTCCCCATACCCATATTCCAAATTTACTACTGAACTTTGCAGCTCAATGACAATCACTCCAGCTACAAGAGATTCCAAAGGCAGAACAACTCTGGAAAAGACCTATCAGATCACCTGGGCAGCTGGTGCTCTCCCAGCCTGCACACTCTGCAGTGCACCTTGGTACATCGCTCTCAGCGCTAGCTTTAAATCTTCTTGAATCCTGAGGCAGAGTCTTTTCAATACAAGGCCCAGGGGACAAAATTTATGACACCTTCCACCCAGCCATTCCCCAGAATTACTGTATTTCAGTTTCTTGGGAGGTAGTGCTGTGATGTGCTAGCTCCACTGATACTTTGGCAAGAGATGGGACATAGGGTGGATTTTGGCAACTGTAATTCCATGCATGGGTTAGAAGTTTTATTTCCCAAACTTTCTCTATTACTCTTGGTAATAAAGTAATGATCTGAGGATCAATGCTGCCAGGATCTGGTAGCAAACACAACATCCTGATATTAGGATTGTTAAAGTTATCTCAACCACCACTGAATCAATTAACCAAAATCTTTGGGGTGCATAGGAAAGACACTAAAGACATCTGTGTACAATGGGAGGAAGGAGCCTGAAGGGATGGAAAATGTAAAGAAGGTTTCTGAAAAGTACAAAAAAATATTAAAAGATGAGAAGAGAGACCTAGGGAAAAAAGTAAAAGGATTAAGAGCCTTTTGGCCAGGGAAAGTGACAGTAGAGAAAGCTGAGAGATGACAAAATAACCTTCGAGTTTCCAAACTACTAGAGTCAGAGAACGGTCAGTGACCAGTCACCAGTGCTTCAGACCCAACCGAAGCGGAATAATAATAAATCAGCAGCACATGGCATTTAAGTTAGAAGAGAAGATCTCCTAAGAACAAATAGTGTGAAACAATTAAATGGCTAAGGTTTTGGAATTTCCTCTTATTAGACTCTAGAAAAAACACATTTGTTCTTGACTGGCCTAAATTCTAGGGAGGAAGAGGAGGAGGAGGAAGAGGAAGAGGAGGAGGAGTTGGCAGACCTATCTGAGTCCTAAGTCGGGTCTATTATTTTCACTCATTCCAGAGTGGGTGGCAGAAATGATAGTGATAATGCTGACTGCCCTCGTGAACCAGTAAACTGAATGAAGTGGCCTCGTGTGGCTGACAAGGTGCAGGCTGCCTCCTGGCTCTGCCACCGACCACGAGTGGAAGGTCTGTGTAGCTCACTTAACCTCTAAGTTTGTTCTCAACAAATCCACGCAGCTGCAAACCTGAATCACAAAGACAGCACGAGGGTGATCAGAGAGAGGAGTCTGAGTGTGTTTGACCCTTGGAGTATGGGCAATATATCCTCAAAAAATGACTCATAGGCTTTAGAAAATAAAATAACTAGTATCACTTCAAAACACAAAGTAACGTTATGTTGTTCTGAATGTGTAAGGCATTTGGGGAAAATATCCAGAAACACCCCACCTCTCCAAGGGATCTGAGTATCTCTTCTGTGACTGAGCATCACTGTCACTTCTGGGAAACCTGCACTGATCTCTCCAAGCCAGGGCAGTCCCTGCCAAGTGTTCTCACAGCATGTGCCCATTTCTGCTCTGGGTTAGAAGGATACAGTAGAGCACTAAGGTTGGCACACAATGGGAGCTCACAGAGGTTTGTTGAATGACTTGGTGAGGTTACACTGTCCTGCACTGTTTCTCATTTCCTAGCAGCTGAATCCCTATGACAGAACCACAGCAGGGGGTCTTTAAAAGTTTTTAGAGTTTTCTTTCTTTTTCTGCAGTGCTGGGGATTTAATCCAGGCCCTCACACATGCTAGGCAACTGGTCCACCACTGAGCCATAGCTTCAGCCTCCTGATAGGGGTCTTTAAAGGCAGCAGTGCTTTGAAACACTGTCCAGATTTCTAGGGACTGCAGCAGGCTTAGCGCTGACTCAAGCAAGACTGTAGGTGGGGGAAGGCTTGAGTTTCTAGGAAACTGGGTTCGCTTCCTTGTGTAACCTTCCCTGAGCTACCTTTCAAGTTCTCCCACTTTGCAAGAGTACTTACTTATCATGAAACTAAGTTGATATTAATCTGAAACACTTAGTAAAATAGTAGCAATAAAGTTCATAATAATGACACTTGGCATTTACTCTGCATTTTGCATACAAACATCTCAAAGGGATTTTCAACCAAGCTTTGCTATTTCCAAAACTACTCAAAGACAGACTGGCCCTGCGTAGGACTTACCTGGAGACAAGCTTAGTTCTGTCTTTAGGTTGTGTGGCTGAAATTGTGGCCATACTATGTGCATAAACACACTCACTGCACACAGGCTGACATCTACATGCTCCAAGGTAAAGGTGATAGATTTTTGGTCCTAATTACATTTTTGCCAGCACTAGTCTAGTCAAAGCTCGGGACTCAGGTTTACATTTTAGACACTTGTTTTATTTCAATATTTCTCCCACTCTTCTCTCAAGGTATGTATAAATACAACTAAAATATCTACACATATTATTTAAAGACAGAAATTTGCAAGGGACTGGTTTTGTTTTAAGTTCATTCTAGGGAAAGAAAAGTTTCTTTAGGCTTAAATGATTAGTAAAAAGCCAGGAGTAGGGAGTGTTACATGCAAAATGTCTCTTCTAAAGCACCTTTTCCTCCCTTGGTGGCCCTGCACTTTGCTAAAGAGAATGACTTGCTCAGTTTCCCAAATTATCCCCCAGACAGTCTTATTCCTACTCTCAAATAAATGCGGTATTTCGTGTTTCGAGTTTAAAATGTAATTTGGTATCATTTCAGATGTCTTCCTACAGCTTCATAAACAACTTCCCCAGAGGGACTTGGGGCCTGATTTTAATTTGTGGTAGAGTTATGGGCAAAGTAAATGTCAATTCTAGCTACAGACTCTAAACCCCTAATAGAAATAGAAATGGAAAGTGACTGACAGGACATGTAAAGAACATGCCCCCACATTATGCTTGCCACAGAAAGGAATAGGACCCCAAGAAATACCTTCCGTTAGTGATAAGAGCTTAGTTGCTCCTCAGTCTCCCTTAAAACTAAGCCACTCACTCACCAGAATAAAACGCCAAGTTGTCCTCTCTCAAGATGTGTCAATCTGAACATCATAAAATGATAAAGAAACTAAGCAGCTTACAGTATGACTTTGAATATAAACACGCCACAAAGACCCTACCATCCTAGCTGCTCACTTGCCAGGTGATCCTGGACTGCGGCCTCAATGTCCCCCAGTTTTTGTTTCTTCATGTATAACAGTAGCTGAGCCAAAAGTCTTCAAGGACCTCTCAAGCCCAGAGTGGGGAATCTTAGAGACAGACCCAGAAGTAGTTATGTGAGGGAAGCAACACATCTGTTATAAATAGACTTTCCTCAAAGTCGGAACAAAGGGATAATTCCTGGCTGGCTGCTCTTGAACATTCCTTTTCTTGAACGAAAGACAAGCTCCCAAGGTACCCAAGTGCAGGTAACATTTAGCAAACCAGGGCAGAGTGGGAAGAGAGGAAAAAGCTCCTTCTCACACATGAACAATAATTCTAAGTATGAAATAAAGGTTTCACATTTTCATGCACCAGAGTAAGTCACTAATTATTCAGCAGAATAGCATATTTCAGGAGAGGTAGGGACAGGTCCCCAAATAAGTGACTCTGTCTTTTCATCGTGGTGCCATCAGACTCATGGGACTGGATCTAAACTGGGCATTTTGAGAATGACAAAAAAAAAAATCCTCCAAATCTGTCACCTGCTGAGGAAAATATTGTTATTATGGAGTAGCAGATGTTACCTGATGCTACCTGTTGAAAAGTTAAAATAATTTTCCCTATGTTCAGCCCTATGGATGATCTGTCTGGTCCACGGTGCCTGTGATAGGTTTAAGTGTCAAATTCAGTGATCCACACATTGTCCAGATTGCTGGTGAAATATATTTCTGAGCAGGTTTGTGAGAGTGTATTTGGAAGAGATTAGCATTTGAATTGGCAGGCTGAGTAAAGCCGCATGCTTTCTTCAACTGGGTGGGCATCAGGTAATCTACGGAGGGCCTGAAGAGAACAAAAAAGCAAAGGAAAAGTGTCTTTTCTCTCTGTGTCTGACAGTGGGGTATGTCTTCTCAGGCCTTTGGTATAGAACTAATACTGATGGTGTCCCTGGTTATTTAGAGCAATCAGAATAGAATAGAGTTTGTAACACCTGCTTTTCTAGGTCTCCATTTGGCAGACAGCAGATCAACTTTTATTGTCAAGTAAGCTAATTCCTCATGGCAAGCAATCAGATAGATAGATAGATAGATAGATAGATAGATAGATAGATAGATGCAGAGTCTTCTACTTATGATAGGGTTATATCCTGATAAACTCACTGTAAATATAAATTATCATAAGGAAAACATACATTCAATATACTGAACCTGCTGAAATCATGACTTAGCTTACCTTAATTATGCTCAGAACACTTACATTAGCTTATAGGCATGCAAACTCATTTAGTACACAGTGTGTGTTTTAATAAAATATTGACTTTTTCCCATAATTAACAGAATATTATACTGGAATATTGTACTAGAACTGGAATGGCTATATAGATAGGCTTTCACACCATCAAAAAGTCATAAGACATTAAACTAATATCTTTCTGTCTCCCTTCCCATCTCCCTCTTTTTCCCCCTCTCCTTCCCCCCTCTTCCTCTCCCTCTTTTCTCTGGAGAACTTTAATACAATGTCCCATCTTTAGATTGTTTTCTGCAGAAAGTATCCTGTGTGTCCTATAATTCATTAATTTCATTAAGTATATTTGATAGGAGAGGATTAGAATCCACACATTAACTTTGACATTCTCATCATGTACTTTAAATCATTCACCAACTTCTACGGATTCCACTCCCAAAATAGACCTGGACTTCACCCCTCCACTCAACTCCATTCCCAAGATTCTACTCCCAAAGACTGTCTTCTCTTAATTGGTTTCTTCCAACAGTTTCTACCTCTAGTTTTGCTCCTTTCCAATTCAACCTCTGCACTGCAGAAGATGATCTCCATAAACTAAAAATTTCTGCTGTTGTCCTGCTCAACATTCTGCCTTATCTTTTCTTAGCAGTTAAAATCTTTAAAAGAGAAAGAACTCTTCAAATGTTATACCTCTTGGATCCTTGTAGTGTTACTTTCCACCTGAATGGACAAGTTCCACCACCCTAGCATCCATTCCTTTCCTGGAATATTCCAAGATTTTTACTCTAAGAACTTGATACAGTCTGAATTCTCTGCCTGGAATGTTCAGCTATTGTTCAGTTGAACAACTCTTATCTCTCCTTTAGGCTTTTATTTATATATTACTGACTTAGAATTTTCTATGACTTCCAAGTTTCTCTAATTTAGAAGCTCATAGCCTCTATACCTTTCTTTGTACTCTTTAATAATATGTTTACATTATTTATTACATTAGGATTATTTGTTCAGTGTCTGTTCCTTGCCTTAGATCCATACCTGTTTGATGACAGAGACTGTACATCTTTTAATTACTAGAGGTAAAGTCATTCTGATTTCAACTATTGCGATAATTTGTGCTACATTTCTGGAATATGTTGTTCCATCTCAATAGAGAAGAAGAAAGAAGACCATAACATAGCTGAAAAGTTTTCTAGAAGCTAAGAGGTTTGGTTCAACATACAAAAACACTAAAATATTCGCCTAGATGCTACTGGTAAAAGATATTTCTGCCTTTCTGAAGTCTGAGACTGGTTCTTTTGACAAGCACCAAAGCAAGAATGCCAAATGGAAATGTTCATTCCAGGACTTAAGATCTTTGTTTTAGGTTAATGCTAAAACATTCAAATGCTCTTCTGACAGTTAAGTGTTTTCCATTTTTGCCAATGTTTTCAATTGCTAAAACTCTCCAGAGGGTCAAAAGCCATAACTTTTATGTCAAGTTCCCAGACATCAAATACTTATGCAAAGTAAATGTTAATTAAAATAAGATATTAAGAACTAGTTATAAGGGAGTATCTATAAATGCCAAGGACTACTTTCCTTATAAAGAAGAAAATTTTAAAAAGATTATTTTTTGTCACAAAAACAAAGTAAACAAAAGCAATGTTATGAAAGTCCAACATGGGCAACAGAACTCATTTTCTTAATATGGAGTGGGCTTAGGAGTGACAGGGCAAAGTGGACATGTGAGAATGACTGTCTACTGCAAACTTCTTGCAAACTCTCCGCCTACTGGTGTACAGCCAGTGTTTGTCTTCACAAATGAATTCCACATCTTTATTAAGTTAAGTACTTCTCTTTTATTATTTGAAACATACTTCAAATATTTTGTTTTATGACATCCTCAAAATTGATACAATTCCCTCCAGATCAAGTAAGATGGAAAAAATCAATTATCATTTTTTTTACATTTAGAGTGATTAAACAAAAATTATGCAATTTATCCATTACGGTATCATTTGACGTCATATGTGAACAACTCAGATGGCCATAATTAGAGAGGCCCTTCTGATTATATGATTCTCCATGGAAAATCCATAAATGATTTTTAAATAGACTTCTTGTAGGAGTTGATTTGTAGAAGACTATGTAGCAAAAATGATAGATTTTAAATTAGAATCAACCTCTTATGAGAAAGACTGCTGCTGCCTGAACAAACCAAAACACAGCAAAAGTTTGAAGTGAGCGTCTAGAAAGTCAGGCTCTTTCCAGAAGCAAGCTATAGTTTGTAATCCAGAGAACTGATCTTATTAGGATGAATTTTATCTGACACGGATGGAATTTCAAAGTTTGCCCTTTCACATTGAGCTGATTGGCTTTACCAAAATAGGAGGAATACTTAGGGCCATTTAAATCATTAGAACGGTTGGTTGAGAAGGCAGAGAGGGCTAGAAATGAAGCTCAGCCCTAGGAGAAACTAGACTTGTCTTCCTTGTTCTTCAAAACCCAGTTCTCAAAACCTTCTAATGGGTTTCACTGTTTTCTTTCTAGTGCTTATCATAATCAGGGAACCACACATTTGCATCCCTAATGGACCCTTTTCAAAAGTGTGTTGACATTTAAGCAGGTTTTGAATAGCTCTTAATGCTTCTCTCCATTTGGGTAGGTGCCCATAAATCTCCTTATATGGCTCTCAACCTATAGACTGTCTGCTTTACTCACGGGTTATTTTTTTAATTCCTGGGAACCTATCTTAATTATACTTTAAAAAAAAAAGTGAAAACTCAGAAGTCAGATGACTCAGAAAATGAGCATCTAGCTGGATACCCACACACAAATGGCCGCATCTTAACTCCATCTGTGAACCTCAGGCCTCGGTCAAAAGTATCATCTGTGTGGTGAATTCACTTAGAAAGCTACTATTTTTATCGAAAGGAAATAGATATAAATAAGACCATCCAGATAAACATAGGTTAGGGGAGAAAGTTGAGACCAATCAGGCAGCTCATCATCCTAGCACAAACCTTTCTGCAGTTCACTCCTCACATTTTCTACAAGGACTAAGAACTCAGAGCCTGCAGAGGGACAATCCTAGTCCCGCTTTTTTTTCTTTTTTCTTCAAATGTGATCCAATAGACACCTGAAAAAAAACTTTTTAAAATATTTTCTTCTTTAAAGAAAAATTATCTAGTCTATGCTATATTTCAGGAATTGTGCTAAGTGTGTAGCAGAAATAAAAGCTTATTCCTGCCCTAGAGAAATTCATCATCTCTTAAGGGAAACAGTCAAGGTGTAGAAATTTGTACCTGGTATAACAGGAGACTTTCCACTAAAGTGATTGGGACTCCAGGGAGCAGATCCTAAAGAAAAGACATCTGAATTGCTTTAGGAAAGATGAGAAGCTAGCCCTGCACCATGTGCTCATCCAGTGTTCCTAGTGTTCCATGTATATGGATGGGCTGGTGGTAGACTCCAAGCACAGTGGTAATTGTCTGTGCAAAGCAGGTTGTTATAGTATATCAATAAAGACTGGGAAGATATTAAACAACTATCATTCATAGTTCATTGTGAGATGAAGACAATCTTCTTGAATACCAACCCCATCTATAAATATAAACTACCTGACTGACTGATGTGCATGTCATTCAGACGGATCCCCTATGCATGCCCAACTGAGAACTACATACACTGAGAATTTTTAAAGCTGATCCTACCATATCCCAGGTAGGTGGTTGACTTACAAATAGAGCGAACTGTATGGCAGGACTTTGATCCTTTTTAAGTTAGGGAGCAATGGGATAAAAGGGAGAGTATTTGGGAAAAATGGGAGGGAGAGAGGCACAGAGAGGCGCAGGCAGTTCTTGGGCAAGAGACTGGGTAGTTTTCATAATCAAAGGAGCCCTTCTTTGCCCTATTGTTCTACATAGAGCTGCTTTTAGAAAAGGTAAAAACGGCAAGCCAGAATTTGGCCCTACTTCTTCTGACTCTGAATCTTTTTCCAAGACAGAAATCTGGTTAACTTTTTATGCAGTATTTCTAGTTTTTGTTTCTTTATTTTGAGCTTAAAAAAGTATAGATATGCAGAAGATGATGGGGATGGATAGAGGGATAGACTTTTAACAACTGACGTTATATACTATGTTCTCTGGACATAATGTAAGTAGCTTTCTGGGATTTTTACTCTCTCTTTTGGATACTTATTTTGCAAACAAATTACTTTGTTTCTCTGAAAGTAAGGTATTGTGTGACATGCTGCACTAACAACAACAACGAACAAATTTTCCTATTAATTATGGCATAGTGTAAAACATATAGACTTAAATATAGCTTTTGGGGGGGGTCTACATCGACTTGAGAATGTTTGATAAAGTACATTGTTATCCCCTAGTTTCTAAGCCAGTATTGGCAGCCACTGAATGCACCCTTCATTCCAAAGGAAAAGAAAGGAAGGAAGGAAGGAAGGAAGGAAGGAAGGAAGGAAGGAAGGAAGGAAGGAAGGAGGCAAGCAAACCTTGGTCATCTTGGTTTAAATATGAAAAGGAAAGGAGGTAGTGCCACAGAGTAAGGGGTGCAGCCCAAGTCTTCCCACCCACGCTCTCACTCACCGTGCACGGCTCACCCCCAACCTGCTCCTTCTGTGATTTTGCATAGGAAAAAAGAGACTGTAAAAGTGTCAACCTGTTTTTGTCAAAATAGCTAGTAAAAAATAATTGGAACTCATTTAAAACATAAGATGCACAACATTCATAAGATAATTAGTCATGGATCCCTAATCTGTTGCTCCTGAGTTTGTTCAGCTAGAGAGGATTCTGACACATGGAAAAGTTAAAATAAAGCTTATTAAATAGAGAGGTTATATCAGAATGCAACTTTCCAAGACCATTCCCGGCAACTCGAAAACCTCATTCCATGCCCTGCCACCATGACAGAAAGCATTTCTACAATACAGTTGTTTTAATAAACCAATGGTTATTCCCCCCCCCCCATATCTGCTTTCATGGGATTTTCCCCCTTCTGCAAAGAAGCTGGCATTATAATGTCAGACAAATGATTAGTACAACCAGGCATAGCTCTAGACACCAATGAATAAAGTACACCCAAGGCTGCACATCCCTCGAGTGTATTATTCCACTTAGAAAATGGTATAATTGACATAGGGAAGTATGGGGAGAAATTCAAGTATTTCTGAGTGTGGGGTTATTTTCTGGTAATTGCTTGACTTGAAACTTTAGTTTGTCAATCAGACAGTTCTCTTAGCCTTGTAAATGTGTTTTTTGGAGGGTCGGGGGTAAGGGGATATTAAAGGAGACTGAGAAAGTGGCTAAGCTCCACAGGCCTTTTTTCTTGACATAAAATTGTTGTCAAAAAGATTCACTATTATGTCTGGGGATGAGGGAACTCCATGGCATTTGTGTTCAGTAAAAAATGTCTCAAACCATTTTTCAAACATTTTGAGGTTTGGCACAAACCTGAAATCCATCTTGCCAAGCACTTTCCCCCCTAATTTTTAAACCCATGTGTCTTTCAAGGGAAATTTAATCCGTATGTTTCTGATTCATTTACACTTAACTCATCAAAATGGTGTTTTGTAAGAGCCATTTGATGTTCAAGGAGTCTTATGGGCTCTCTTTTTATAAGTCTGAAAAGCCTTTTTTTTTCTGAGAAAGAGAAAATTGTATTTTACCAGCTGCGAGCCAAATGATTTGATCTATGTTTAAAAAATCAAAAAGTTAGTGCATTTAGAGGCAAAAAAAAAAAACAACCCCAAAAAAACAAAATAAAAAAAAAAACAGCAGACACAATGACAGCAATAAAAGTCTCATATGTCTGCCTGCTCACACACCTAGGGGAGACCCCTCAACACTCCTTTGTTTCCTCCAGAGACCTTATCCCCTAAAGGCCTAAGAGTAAACTATGAAGCTGAAGCAGGAAAGTACTGTGGTTGTATAGCCAAAATTTCCCTTGATGCTAGAGACGGGCAGTTGAGATTCCCATCTCAGGATCAGTGGACTAAAACTTGTTGCACCTCTTCAGATAAATCTGTTGCCTGGAAAGTAAAATGATCATCACATGCTAGAACTAGAAAAGGACTGAATGAAGTTGCTGGACACGGATTGTGTCCTGAAGCCCTCTGGGTAGGATGGAGACCCACTACAAGAGGTGATAGGAGCGAGTTGGAGCTTTGTCTCCTACACTGACTTTCTTGCAGGAAGATTTTAAAGAGAGTACTCTGAAGGTAAAGTCTGAGGGGAAATGGCTTTAATTTTATAAGAGCACAAGGAGGTACAAGGAAGGAATTTTGGAGCTAGACAGAGCTGGGTATACAACCTAGGTCTCCTGAGCTTGTGCCAGCCACGACAGCAACATTTCTTCCCTCACAGTGCTTTTCTAAGTCTGGCAGCAATTCATCAGTGGGCAAAACAGTGAGAAGTTATAAAAACCAGTCTAATCTCACATCACCAGAACTTTGGAAAAATGAATAGAATACAAGATATCTAAGAAATATTAGGCTCAGTAAAGTTTAAGCAGGCCTGCCTGCCAAGAAGGAGGTTGTGAGTTCGATCCCCAGTACCAAAAAAAAAAAGCTTAAGCATAGTTCCAAAAAAGTTATTATGTGTGTAGACACAGAATTGGTTCCAGCATATCCTTCTTTCCTATACCCAAATCTGTGAATACGGAAGTCCTTCATATAAAATAGTATTAGCTGGGGTGGTAACACAAGCCTAGAGTCCCAGCACCCTGGGAAGCTGAGGCAGGAGGGTTACAAATTCAAATTGTACCTGGGTAACTTAATGAGACCTTGTCTCAAAATATGAAATAAGTAAAAAGGGCTGGAAATGCAGCTCAGTGTGAGGCCCTGGCTTCAATCCCCACTTTTTTTTTTTTGTACTGGGGATCGAACTCACAACCTTTCACTTGCCAGGCAGGTGCTTACATCATTGAGCTAAATCCCTAGCCCTAATTTTTTTAAGTATATTTTTATATAACCTATATATATCTTCCTATATACCTTAAATCATCTCTAGATGACTTATAATACTTTAATGCTATATTCATAGTTGTTATACTATTTTATTTAAGACATAATGATAAGGAAAAAGGCCATGTGTGTTTATTACAGAAGTAATTTTTCCTCCAATATTTTCTATTGCAGGTTGGTTAAATCTATGGACACAGAGCCCAGGATGTGACATGCTGACTGTATATACATATATAGGCAGACACACATCAGTATAATGGGTTGTGATGTATTATAAGTCTCTCACTGCTGTTGTTCCTATCAAAATTTTAAACCCACTCTATAATATAGAAAACGATACTTAGTTTCCGGATAGTTCAACCAATAGCAGTTTCTAATCTGTCTCACTAAAAATCTTATGGCTGGGAAACCAACATGCCTCTCCTTGCCTCACAGAAGAAATTCTATAGAACACTGGTTTATTTCATCAAAGGTGGCTTCATCCACCATTTGGAAGAAACAGGCAAAGAGCAAATGATTTAGAAGGAGAAGGAAAGAAGGAGGGAGCTAGCTAGTTGAAGAGGTCATGCTTGTCTTACAGTGATTTACAAACAGCAAGCCTGATTTCCCACACACATTTTCCAAGCACTTGACCATCATTAATTAGTTGGAAACGTCCTTCCGAGTGGGGAGGCACCGTGGTAGTTCATCTCTACACCACAAAGCTCTGGAAACTCCAGGGACCCGAATACTGTGGCACCTAGATGATGACTGCAGGAAGGTGAACTGGCTATGCCGAGCTCATGATGAACCGCCATGGAGGTGTGCTCCAGCGCACTGTCAGCTGCCGGGGTGGGAGTCTCCTTCTCCCCTAACAAACCGACAGCTGCCTTCTCTGGGAAAGGATGCAACGTCATCGGAACAATTATTACCCTTTGCTGTCTTTTTTTTTTTTTTTGGAACTGTAATGAAGTGACAAGTTCTCTGTGGTCACAAAGTGTGAGGGTCTCTGTGGGATTCAGGCACAAAGTGGGGCTGTTGGGGAATTGTGGTCTGAACAGTTCCCTAAGTCGGAAGGCAGACAGAGGAAGCCGTGTGATCGGAGCCCAGGGGTCACATCCTGCAGGTGGGTGGGTGCTGGTTCTGGAGCAGTTTCCAAGCTCTGTCCTCACCGAACATATATTCAGTGTAGCCAGGGCTGAGATAGGGAGAAGGGAGTGAGTGGTGAGAAACAGAGAGATCCTGAATCAGGCAGACTCACCCCGTCTCTTTTATAGCCCATGAACTCTGAGCTAAGGGAGGACGCAACATGCTCCACCCACTAAGTAGAACCAGGAAGCTTATGACTGGGGGTGAGACACAAGTTATCCTGTCTGCCCCTCCTTCCACACCAGAGGGCTGAGCGTTTGCACAGCCAGGGGCCTGCGTGACTCCCACCACCTGAGCGCCCAGCTAACATTGAGACCTACTAGTTACTTCTCTGGCATCTAAGTCTTCCCCAATTTCCCATCACCAGAAGCCAGGATTCACAAGAGGACTAAGGTGTATTAAGCAAAAGACAGAATCCTGTCACTAAAAGCGGACTGGTCTGGTAGTATGGGAACTTTCATCTTACAGCTTGGTCCAAGTCCTATTGCCAAATAACATTTCAATATCAAATGACTGGTTTCAGTTTCTAGATCTGTAAAATGGGTACATTGGACTGAGCAATCTTTTTAGTTTCCCTCCTGATTGACACATTTAGAATTTAGATTATTACTTCACTGCTAAGGAAGTTCTAGATAGTTAAAGTGAAGCAAAGCAAACCATGTTCCTTGTGACCTGTACATTAGAGCTTCCTCTTTGTCCTTGGAGGAAGGAAATGGCAGCCATCTTCTGAGCTATTGCAGATGCGGTTGTAATGATTTACAAACAGCAAGATGCGGTTGCAGAAAAATAATGGGGCTACAGGAGGTCACTATGTAGTCCATATTAGGGTGGATGCTGGTGACAGCAAAACTAAGCAACAGAGCACAGAAATGCAACACCAGAGCAATTTACAGCTATATTTATACTAAATGAGTTTAATATGATTGCTGTTATTATGATTAATACCTGAGGAATTAAATGGGATCAGCCCTTTATTGCAAAGTGTCACTGAGCTGACTAAAGTATTATGATAAGAAGGTCGAGAAGAGGTAGATGCAAAAAAAATTAATTTATGCCAGGTAAAGAAGAAATCTACTACTTAACTAAAAAGGGTGGAAAAACACTACTTCTTGGTGTTGAAATAAATTGCTTTAAAATCAGAATATAGGGGTTGGGGATTTAGCTCACCTCTATAATTGCCTGCCTGGTAAAGAGCAAGGTTGTGAGTTCGATCCCTGGTCCAAAATAAAATAAAATGAGAATATAAATGCTCTCAGTGATGGTGAGATGGCTACCTAATCCTAATGCTTTTTCTTTTTGCCTCTCTACCTGCTTGTGGCCTCATTTATATGCTGTGACTCATTTTACCTTTCTGGAAACATCACTGATGTCCAAAATATATCATCATCCAAGCTCTCAAAAAAGCCGATTGGTTTCATTATTAAAGAGCATTTATTAAGAACGTCATAGTCATTGTCTTATAGATTCTATTTCACAGGTGAACTAACAGAGTCTAAGAAACTTTCAACAGGATGTCAAAAATCACACTGCTAGCAAAGGACAGAGCTAGAGTTAAGACCCAGATCTGTTTGACTGCAAAACCATGCACGGGCACCATTGCACTGGGCCACACTGATGGTGTATGGACTCCATCTTCACCAAACAGCTTGGTTTGCAGAACCTCCTTTAGCAGTGATGCAGGCCCTGTAGAGGGCAGAAGGGCACAGCCAAGTGATGGACAGGCCCAAAGGGTTATAAAAGGACCAGCCAGTCTCTCTATCATGTCAACATCTGACACGACAAGCCAGCCCAACAAGACTTCAATTTGTTGAAAAGCTTTGATTTGAAAACTGAAAAGTCTGTGGGCTCCCGAAACACAGTATCTCATGGTCAACATTCCAGATTCTACAACGAAACCTTTCGGTCCCATTTCCCATTAATACACATGACTGGGCATATGCATTCATGGGTGCTTTGGCCTTCATTTGGAGCCATATTATTGCTTTTTCCAGGCTTTGCTTTTTTGGGCACGTCCAAGTCTATTTCAGTCATTTGAATGAAGAAAGAAAAAACTTGTAACAAAGAATTCAGTTTTGGGCATCACATGAAGAGAAAGGAAGACTTTGTAGCAGAAGAGGTCTTGGCTCTTGTATAGTTAACTATTGTCCCCCACTCCATAGGGACAGCAAACTATTGATTAATTCTTCCTGGGTGCAGCATGGCCTCATCAATCATTAAATAAGCTCTGCTGCCAGGATAGGGAGAAGAGAAAAAGACACATCGCCTTGTTCTAAAGTGGTTATGTACTGTGTAGTGCACTTTAGAGCCCTGAGTCAAGACAATTTCAGGTTTTAAGAGTGTAATTCATTAAGAAACTGCTCTTATTACAATGGAAATTCATGAAACACATGTCTCTGAAAGCATCAGTCTTATAATATCATGCAGTTCAACCAGACTAGCAAAATCTGCATCACAAAATGAAATCTGGGCCAGCAGGTTCACACTGATCTAGCCCATGTTTTCAATGCTGCCCAGTTTTCTGCCTTCACTTGGCTATTCCCTGTCTTCCTGCACGGTGCCTCCCTATTCAGGTAGCTGCACACACATCTTTCAGTGACTCAGTAAAAAGTGAGTCCCCTTTGAAGGATGGAGCCTCATGTGACCCAGACAAGGCAGGAAACAGAAGGAAAAGCCAGCATTTTCACTCACTCACGGCTGCTGCTTTTCTCTAAGTGCAGGTCACAATTTACCCACCTTGTTTCCTGCCAGGCCACAGCACATGGCTCCTTCTCAAGACTGTGTTCATTTCTGGCTCTTGAAGTTGACCTCAGCTTCCTGACTGATACAAACTATCTATATTTTTTTGGTGCTACATAGTGAACCCCAGGCCTTGCACATGCTAGGCATGTGCTCTAACGCTGAGCCACTAAGCAAAATCTGAAATCTAAAACAATGTTACCAAGCAGCTCAAGACACTCTGCCCATTGGCATCCTAGCCTGGCACCCTTGATGTGCCTTTGGGGCCCTATTGATGTCATAGAATTCTACCAACTTTGTCATTATAACGTTTTTCCACTTGTTACTCTGGAAGTTTCTTTCTTGCAAATCTCCAAAAGTTCCATTTGTACTACCTGAAAGGATATACAAGAGGGAGGCAGCAAGCTTAAAAGGTAGCCTTGTCCATCTACAAATACACACCACACATATATGCTATTGCAAATAGAAGCTTCTTCCAGTAGAGTGAGAAATAGAATTCAATGCTCATGACTGTATTTGTTCACTTCCCTTTCACCTCACAGTCCCATTTGCAAAGCCACAGCTGAGCACAAACAGAGATACAAGGGTCTGTTTTCCAAACTGCATTGTCCTGTTATCGCTTCCTCCACTTAGGATACGAGAAAGCTGGAAAGTGTCATTGACAGGAGGCCTCACTTCACCTTAACCAAAATCATCCTTTTCCTTCTGTCACCTGATTGATTTCTAGAATAAAGAAGAAAGTGTTGGAGAAAGAAGAGCCTTCTGTGATGCTGGGTACAAGAAGGAGTGTGGAGAGCCAGGCTGGAGTCTGGGGAGGTGGCACCTGCAGCAGTGACTGAAGCCAGCCGGTACCATGTTGCTATCTTCAATGATGCAGTAGGTGACATCTCTCCCCTGGGATCTCACCATTCACCAGGGAACTTAAAACATTACCCCTACTCCTCACCACACCTCTACAAAGCAGGTTTGTTATTCTTATTTTACAGAGAAAATAAAAACTGGCACAGGGAGGTTCAATGGTTTGTCAAAGTCACCAGAATAAGAAAGTAGAAGAGTGATCTAACTCCTAGGTCTTGTCTCCAAAGGCCATGTTTTCTTCAGGATCCCCACACTGCTTCTCTGATCAGTAGCTGCCTGCTCCCCAAGGTCCTCGCTTCTTGTCACAGATATGTCTAACAAGGAAACCATGGGAGGACAGAGAGGAAGAACACCGTGCCTATGCCATGGAGGTTCACATTGCTCTGCTCTGTGCCCAGCAACAAAGAGGTGGGACCTGTGTCTCATCTGTTAGCAGTTACACATGGCAGGCAAAGCCATTACTGGGGGAAGGCCTCAAGGGAATGGAAACATGGACAAGGCTACCAGCATTTCCCACCCTTCCACCTGGGGACTCTCACAGACAGGTTAATCCAGTAGGTCTTTTTCTTTAAGAAGTCTCAGTGGTGGTGGGATGTTTGTCAGGAATGATGGTGAGATGTACAGTGGACCTGAGCTTTCACATCAATGAAAACACACACACACACACACACACACACACACACACACAACTACACACACAAATGAGTACTAACAAAACTGGGAAAACTTGACTAGATGGATGGATTTTGCCAAAGATCATGACTTGGTTGTGGTATTGTGCTATAGTTTTGTAAAATGTTACCACTGGGGTCACTGGGTAATGGGTACATGGAATTTCTCTGCATTATTTCAATTGCACGTAAACCTACAATTATCTGAATAAAAATTTTCAACTCAAAATAATTTAAAAAAAAAACCTCTCAAACAAAATGAAACAGTCATCTATCAGCAGAATGAATGGCTTTTGCCTTTAGGATACCATGGATAGTCAAGACAACAAAAGTGCCACCTACTGTCATACCTGGCATACAGGGAGCAGAGCTGAGCTCTTCTATTACTCCTCATCCTGTCTCTCTGTCAGTCACAAGTAGGTCATTTCTGATGATACGTTAGTAACTTACATCCAAGAAACATACATTGCAATGCTCTAAAAAAAAAAAAAAAAAAAAGCAACCATGCTCTTTTATTCCCAAAGTGTCCCAAGTACACAGCAGGCATTCACCAAACTATACACAATGGCTAAGAGCCTTAGCCCAGGTTTTGTTTCAGCTCGGGGAATTTCTGCCCCCAGATCAGCAATTACAGTCCTTCTCTATGCAAAATTAAACAGACTCCATAGGTAGATAAATGTATGCTATACAGCAAGGCTCCTATGCTAGAATATATACTTTATAAAAAGGCTACTACTTTGGAATATGACTGAGGAAAGAAGTATGACCTGGGAAAATTATATATATATACATATATATATATATATGTATATATATATAGTCTTTTCTGATGTTTAAAAGTTTTAGTATTCAGTCTACAGACTCATTTAAAAACTTGACTCCCACTTCTCAGAGGCTGAGCACTTGTTTAGCAGGTATGAGGCCTTGGGCTTGGCAAAAACAAGCAGACAAAGAAGCCAACAACAAAAAACAAAGCTTGGTCTTCTGTTAGAATTATGCTAACCTTCCAGCTGTGATACACTCTTTCAGAGGAATATATTCATTTTAAATACTGCTCTGTACCTTATAAGCAACCAAACCACAGACATGACCCATATTCTTAGCACCATTTTATGAATCTGAATCAATGCGTGATTTTTGGGAAGGTTACTGGCCAGGTAAATTCTCCCTTGTCTCTTTGGATGCTCTTGGACAGACTCATCTCAGTAATTATATCTCATTGAGGTCTCCTCACAGGTAGTATTTGAAAACTTTAGCCAAAAAGCAAAACAAACAAATGAAACAACCTTTGAAATAGGAAAAAATAGTACCCTTCTCCATTCATTTCATTTCAAGTACTAATTCATCTTTAATTTAAAATGCATCTTTTTTCATTTTCTTTCTTTCTTTCTTTCTTTCTTTCTTTCTTTCTTTCTTTCTTTCTTTTTTTTGAAAAGCTTACGCCAAATACATCTTAGTAAAAATTTTTTGAAAGAATACACCTACAGATGTAGATCTTTTGCACTAGAAGGGACTTCCAACATCGGGTAAGGCCGGTTCCATTTTAGGGGAGAGGTTTATTGTCCACCTTGTCATCTCCTTCATTTTATAATGCACCCCAATAGTTTAAGTAATGTACTCAAGGTCAAGTTCAGGATTAGCACTATGCCCATTCCCCACCCCCACAGGTTGCTATTTCCTCCAAAGGATACTCCTCCCCCACCTCCCCCAACTACCTTACCTAGAAAGGAGGGAGCGGAGAAGACACATAAAAGTTATGATTAATGGCATCCAATACCTGCATTAAATGGAAAGCATAAACAGCTTTGGGGATGTGCCCCAGGCCGCAGTAGTCAGGGCATATTGCACTTGCTCTCTCCTTGTAAAGACTTTCTTTGGTTTACAAGTAGTAAGCCAGGTTATTTCAAAAAGTCCACAGCCCAGGCCAGGCATCACAGTGCTAAAATCTATTTTATGAAATAAAAACATGGCAATAATTGTGAAAACACAAATCTCTCCATGAGATCCTTAAAGCACTAGGAACACAATCATTTGCCCCAGGTCCCAGATACTTAGCGTTAATTCCTTACTCTCAAATACTAATTAGGTGTTCCTAAGACAAATCAATCAATTGGTTTTTATCATCCCTCCCATTAACCTAGCAGGTTATCTTGAAATTAATTCAAGTACACACAGGTCTTCGTGTTAGCACTGGATTAAGTTCATTGTCACATGGAACATCAGAAAGTTAAAAATCCCAGGCAAATGCACAATGGCTGTTAACTTTAGCTGAGAGACTGTCACTATTTTTGAGGATCATTATGTATTACTTTAAAAACCCATGCAGTAAATTCGTAATAATAAACGGAATAGCACAATCATGAAGTCTTCATCAGCATAACACATCCAATAGTTTTCCACCATTCACTGTCCCGGTCACTAGTTACACTAACCCCCCATTTATCCACCATCACTGCGACCTTTTATGAAAAAGACAACCGTTTTGAGCCATTGAAAAAAATGAGTGAGAGAGGGAGAGAGAGAATCATGGTGGAAAATAATACACAGCTGTGATAATATCGTGTTTTTTTAAAAATACCATAATATAGTTTTACTTTTAAAAATAAAAGATAAAAAGGGGCGTCTGTGAATGATTAGCCATTGCAGTCTGAAGCCAGTTACAGTCACTGCAATTGATAATAAACTGAAAACCCCTTGAGAGCAGGTAAATGCTTTGCAACCCTGACCCCCAGGCTCTCACATTACTTAACTACCCTGCGGTTCTTGCATTACATCACCATTCAAACGATTGGTCCCTGCATTTTAACTCTCCCTGTCTCCTCCGATTAGGAGCGACACCGCAGCAAAGAAACTTTGCCGGGAGTTTGCGCTTTCTCGCTTCTCTTTTTATTCGTGGGCTTTTTGCCCCTGTGGCTTTGGTTTGCTTGGCTTTAAACAAAAAAAATTTTTTTTTGTTTCGCTCAGAGCAGCCTCAGCTCAGCTCATTCAGGTTTCTGTACTGGAACAAAAAACTAAACTCGGATTAAAGTGAAAAGAAATGCCTCTTCGGGACAAGAAGAGGAGCGGAGGCTGGGAAGGAGAAGGAAGAGGAGAAACAAAGAAGGCAGAAAGGCGAGAAAGGGGAGAAGAAGAGGAGGAGGAGGAGGAGGAAGATGAAGCCTCAAGGACAGAAAGCAGTAGGGGCAAAAATTCTCTAAAATCAAGAAAAAGAAAATAAAATTAAAAACAAACCTCATGGACATCACTGAGGCTGAATTCCCTCCTGAGGTGCAGAACATGAGAGCTCTGGAATGAGTGTGTGTAGAATTTGAGCCAAAGCTTAACTAGCTTGAGTGAGTCATATCCTTCCCATTTGATTCCAGGCCAAACGATGATGTAATGCGCTGGCCCTTCTTTAGCGCCCAGCTCTGGCTCTCTCCCTCCAGCTCGCTAGCTCTCTCTCTCTCTCTCTCTCTCTCTCTCTCTCTCTCTCTCTCTCTCTCTTTCTCTTGGGCTCGCCCTCCTCCTCCTTCTCCTTTTTAGCTCAGTGCTGGTGAAGTCACCATTTAAATCTGGCAGAACTGAAGCAAAAACTTCAATGTAACCAAAACAGCCCCAGGCCGAGTTCCAGACTCGGGGAGCCTTCGTGGTGCGATTGCCCTTAGAAACGGGTAAACAGAGGAGGAAACAGTGCTGCCTCAGGATGGCCTGACAGCTGCCATCGGAGAGCTGCGAGGAGGACCAGGGGGTCTGCACCAGGGGTTGGAAAGGTTCTGATAGAAAAGAGAGTTGGTTAAAAAAAAAAAAAAAAAAAGTGTTCCTGCATTTGGAGAAAGGGAAATAACAATGAAGACACATGTCCGGAGGAAAGTAGGGCATGAGAGAGAACAGGTTGGAAAGACAGAGTCCTGAGAGCCAACTCAAGTTACCAGCCCAGGCGGGCTTCAGTTCAGTACCAGGTGACAGGGTTTCCATTGCCCAGGGCCCTTTTTTCCTGGAGCTGAATGGGATTTTCTGTTGCTAGATGCCAACCACCTTCCTTCCAGAGACTTCTCCCATCTGACCTCCCTGTCAGCAAGGGCAAAATCACTTCTGGTCCAAACATGTGCCAGGGTCTGGAGACATCAAGGACTGTGAAGTCACAGCCATGTTTCTGCTGGCCCATGCTGGTGGCTCTCTGATGTGCTGAAGGGTCCTCGGCACTGCGAACACAACCTTGCCTTTCAGAGATCAGCTCTGCTTTCCGGTGACCTGTCCAAAAATGTGTAGCTTCCTCCCTCCCAGAAGGAAAGATGGGCTCCCCTTTGCCTAGCTGGCTGCAGGGGTGCCTGGGGAGGTGGGCAGTCTTATTTTATAGAGGATATAGGGAGAACAAGTTATATGTGTGTCTCTTTTTTAATTACAGAGGGAGGAAAAACAGCCTGGGGTGATGGGGGGAGTCAAACATTATCCTTCACAAATGACAGTGAAGCCCTTTTAATTGATGAATTCTACTCCTCACTTCACACTTCCCTACCCAAGGCTCTACCTAGAATGGCCCAGACACTTTGCCGTTTTGTTAACATGACTTTTTAACCCTATTTTCTCTCATTTTTCTATTTTCCCTTACCCTTCAAAAAAAAAAAGAAAAAGAAAAAAATTTTTTGAAAATGGGAAGCTCACTAGGAGTTTTTATACCACAAAAGCAGAAGAAATGCACGACGCTGCAATTTTTTTTTCTTACAAACACCATCACAGCTTTTGCTATATTCTGTTGCTCCTAATTGCTTTTGTGGCCAGTAAATCAGGTGATAAACATTTGTCCCTGTGTGTTATAAAGCAGAGGAGATCTTGACTCCTCAACTCTGATTTTGCACAAATCTCTTAGTCTTTAGAAGTATCTTCTGCTAGGGGTCAGGGCTGTTAATGTGAATCCCTTGGAATTTAAATCACAGCTTGAAGGACTATCACCACACTCAGGATGAAGAGTTAAAAACCCAGAGAGTCTGTGTGACCCCTGGAGTTGGGCTGGGAAGAGCTTTCTCCAGCAGGCTGCCCTCTGCCACTGACATCCTCAATTGACTGGATGCCACAGTGGCTCCCAGTGACACCTTTATCAAGGCAGGCAGCTCTGAATTAGAGGTGATCAGCCATAATTACAGCTGGCGCCACTGAAGCCCGTGGCCTGACAGCGGCAAATGTGGTTGTTATAAAGTTTTGTCCACCATGTCAGTGGCCTGTATAACTCATTTACATCTGACTTGCCAAGTGGCCATTGATTTTTCTTCTGCTGCAGGGAATAAATAAAACAACAGTTTCAATAGAGCCTCTAATCCTTTACACTTTGAGGCAGGTTGACAAGGTTTTGTATAAATGGCTGTCTCCTTTCTAAAAGAACTGTGGATCATGTGGGTTGGTACAGAGCTAGGGATTTTCATTTCCCCCTGCTTTGCCCCTATAATGACACAACCATATCTGCCTTTTCATGTTGAAATGTTTCCTTTTGTTATTATTTTAGGCATATCAAAATAAAAATGTGATGGGGCATTCCAGATTTATATCTTCCTATAACTCAATGGGAAAATGGTCTCTCTAGGATTTTCTTGTACCGCCCCACAAGGGTCAGCTTAAATTGCTAGATAAAGGGTCCCTGCAGCTGTTTATTGAAGCTGGCAAAAGGGGTCTTGTACTGTGGGTAAAGATTATGTCCATGGAGCTTTCCTGGGCCTTCCCAGTGGAGGAGATGATAGCTTTGGCTGACAAGCCAGGCACAGACCACTAGGGAGGCGAATCAGATTCTCTGCTCCTGCCAGGGAGAGAAGAAGCCAAGAGGTACAGAGCAGGTGAGTGTGCCTCTGAGCAGGGACCACAGGTCCAGTGCCTTTAGAGCTTCTAGAACCCAAACTCCAAGCACATGGAGCTGCCTGGTTATACCTGAAGATGAAGCCGTTAAGTCACCAAAGTGTCAGAACACATGACATCCTCATAAAACTTCTTTGGAGTGCTGGCACGTGTTAAAATAAACTTCAAAGTTCAAAGGGATCTGAATATTTACATTTGCACTTAATTGTTGGAACATAAGTATCTCCCACCCCCCCCCCCCCCCCCCCCCGCCACTCCCAAATCAGGCATTTTCTCTACTCCTAGGTGCTCCCCCATCCCAACTTGAAAAGAATCCCTGCTTTCCCATGTCCCTTCCTGTGAGCAGCTAATGATAGAGAATATCCTGTCCCGGAAAGGAAATTCTCCCACCCCCTCCTGGGCCCTCCACTGTGGTCCTCTGAAGAAGAGGTGCTTTGTAGATAGGAGTTTATACAATGCTATGGTCCCAGAAGTATCCCCGGCCAGCAGGCTGGGCCTCCAGATTAGCTGGCTTGTTCAGGAATGCTTGCAACGCCCTGCTCGGCAGGGCTGTCATCCTTGGGGAGAGGGTGGCGGTACAGTGTGCAGCTGTCCCGTGTAACTCACTCAGCTCCTGATGACACGTTCGGCTCCGAAGCAGTGGAAACCTCTGAGATCTGAGCTTGAGGTTTAGAATGCTTTTGGACTTTCTCCAAAACAACCCGACAGAAGAGGCACAACTGGAATTCAGAGACTGAGAGGTTCAATAGAGGATGTGAACAAGTGAGTGGATTTTCTGTGAGCCTGGGTGAATTTCTGAATACATTGTGGAAGACACAGCTGATATGAGAAACAATAAAGATCCTTCCTAGAGAGAGCTTTTTTTTTTTTTTTTAAGATTTGCGTTTATTCTCCTGAAGCAAAAGCATATCATCTCCTTGCAGACATTGTTTTAAAAATTTAACCCATGATTCCCAATGTTCCCAAGGGAATCTGAGGGGCCAGATAATTTCAGAGTTAAATAAGCTGTAATGACTATCACATGTATCCAGTCATAAACCTAGTATTAAAAATTATTCAGGAAAAAAGTGGCATCTCTTCCTTTTTTAATTTACAATAACCATCCAGGTGGTTTTCTAAGGCTTCCTTTGCAAATTGCTTCCAGGGAACCTTCCGGTCACAAACCACTGCACACCCACGTGGTGTCATTCAGCATTCCCTTCTACTTGGGTGTCCCATGTTTTCACAGTGGACAGAGGCCGAGGGGTTGTCTGCAACGTGCACCCTAAGCCATGTGCAAGCCGGATTAGCTGGTTTAGGAAAATCATTGGGCCTGCGGAAAGTCAACTGCAGACACACCCAGGGAGATAGTAAAGGAGCCGTCTGTCCTTGATTACTCCTGTCTGTACCTACTGCATCTCCTACACCCAACCCTGGCACCAAGTACTCTGACTGGTCTTTTCTGTGTCCAATCTAATTCTACTGTACCAAAGAGGAAATACGGAATGAGTTTCAGAAAAAGGAATGAATCCCTAGTGATGGAAAGGTCAGGAAGCTTTGAGGGTCCAGGACCAGGAGATGAAGAGAGTCTTTTCATTAGCCCTAAAACATCACCAATTCTGCATACTTATAATTGTTTTGTAAATTTTTCTAATTTCTACTCTGTCCTTAAAATATATGTCATTGTATTATTGTCATTGTATCACTTGAACCTATCCCAGCATCTGGAAGGCACTTAGAGAGTATCTGTTGAATACATCAATAAATGAATGAATGAATATACTTTGTAGTTCAGGAGAAATCCTTTCCATGATCTCTTGGCTAGACTACCAGGTTGGGGCAAGAGTGCCCATTCTGTCCCAGCAAAACCAGTTCGGAGAAGCACCTAGGCCCACGCTATCTTCCTCAGCTTCTCCAGGGCTGAGGCTGCTTCTTCATTTCAGCAACTTGAGCACTTATCAGCTGCCTGGCTCACACAGACTAGGTCCGTACTCAGAACCTGTGACTATTGGCACAGGGCTACTCAGCCTTCCATGCATATACGCCTTCCTGAAAATTTTTGTTCCCCTTTGCATTTTTGGTCACACCTTTTGTGAAGCTTCCTGAAGACCTGGAGCACCTAGAATGATAAGCAGCTACCAGGAAGGTCACTGATTGGCCTTCTCCATCCTGCACTGTCCCTTTTTCCTTGGAAGCCTTTCTTTTCCTTTTCCTTTTCCTTTCCTTGTCTTGGGTCCACATGGCAGTGAGGTATTCTGAGGTGTACATCAGAGGAGCTGGCACTAGACTGTTGTCACCAAGTTCCTACATGAGGGATCCAGGGGAACTGAAACAAGGACAGAGGAAGCTAAGTCTTTCGGTTAGTGCTGCTAGCTTGGCTCCCAGGCACTCTAAGGATACTACCACCAGGACCTACTCAAGCCCAAACTAGTGGTGGTATCAGTCCTAACTAAGGAGTCTCTGTGACCCATGGTTAGGACTACAGAAAGAACTAGAAACATGGTGGAGGACAGGCAGTCCTAACTTCTGTAAGTAGAAGTTACAGAGAAGCTGACAATGATGCCAGACTGCACTAAATTCACATTTTCATGTCAAGTATAGCCAACATGTGGTGCAATAGTTGATCAGTGCTGGCTTGGACAAGATGGGCAGCTGATGAAGCAAGAGAAAGAGGCTCTACAGAGCCTCAGTGGGGCACTTTGGGGAGGAGATGATTTGCCCATTGATTCCTTTCCACTGTAATCACATGTAGTGAGAGGTCAGTCTAGAATGAAGCAAGTGAAGTGGACAAGGTACAAAATTCAACGAGGTGATCACTCCAAGGGCAGGTTGACCATAGCTCAACCCTGACGGCATCCTCCTTACAAGGGCTTCCTGATGTCCCCCATAGCCCAGGCCTGGTCAGCAATGACTAGCTGCCCTTTGTGTATTCATGAGCATCTGCAGTCTCAGAACAATGGGATCAGGTGCCAGTTGAAAGGAGGTGATTCCTACCACAAACTGGCCTATCCCTTGGAGATGTAAAACCAATCTTTACTTTTTCTCAATTCCCCTATCCTTTAGATTTTCATTCTATTTTTCACTGTATTTGTTGTTTGCCTTCTCTAGCCTTTCTGTGAGAACTTGCAGAAAGCAACAGCAGCCTATCTGTGATGTGCCGAGATTAGAATTTAAAATTATCTGATGTCGAGTCAGGGATGCAATATGACACCTAATCTGCATCAAGGAAGCCCCTTTTATGACCTGTGACTTGAGTGGAACTGTGTGTCCAAAAGCAAGTAATGTCACAGGCCCAGCAAGTAAAGCGAGTAATATATAAGGAAAGAGGATTTAAGGGCTTCATGATTGTGATCACGGAAATTTTCCAAGGGATGAACTTTGCAGAGAGATGTAAAGGAATAGAATGTTTTATGGCATAATGGCAAAATAAGAATGCAGGACTGGGGATGTGACTCAGTAGTACAGCACTTGCCTAGCATGCAGGAGGCCCTGGGTTCCAACTCCATGTGTGTGCACATGTGTGCAAGAATGAATGCACACATACACACACAGAGTAAGAAATGTAGAAGGTTATATCTCTGCTTCTCTCAAATGATAAGACGGTTTCACACCACTCATCTATCCCTGGCTACTTTCGCTATATACCCTGAAATATCATCGGGAACACACTCTGAACTGATGGTATAAATTGGCACCTTCATTCTCCTTTTTCTTTCTTTCTTTTAGAGTTCTATATTGCTGCTACCCTTTTTTCTGTTTTGCTTTTTTTTCCTTCTCTTTAAATAAAATTTTAAAGAATGTATAATTGCTATTGTAAAAAAAGGAAATAGGAAGCACTATAAAAGATATAGCTGCATGTATGTTTAGGTGTGTGGGATTGATGACCATATTTCTAGGTTCTTGGATTGTTGAACAGATCTGTTTGCACTCTCACTGCTTGAGTGTCCACTTTGTGTGCTTTAATTCTGTAACTTGAATAATTGTTTCTAAAAGAACAATATGTAATTTATCAACTAGTGATTTCTTACTGTTTATCTTTTCTTGAAATTCTGTAATATTTCTACCTTTTTCCTGTTTTTTTTTTCTTTTTAAATAAAAAAAAATTAAATTGGCACCTGGAGCTCTTCTAGTCCCCTAAGCTACTGGTTCCAAGATTCCCACTTTCTGGATGTGCCTCCCTATTTTACATAGAGGAAAATGTGTGGATGCTGGAACCTGACTATCATTTGAGAGTTTTTGTCTGGAACCACACTTGGTGGGAACTTTCAAAACCAGTCAAAAAAATGTCATCCCTTATACATTATGATTTCAAAGCACCAGTGTATCTTCTTTCTGAGTATTTTCCCAAATCTCCCCTACCCCAACTGCAATTACAAATAAGCCCTTCCAAAAAGATTATAATCTTCCCTTGGTAACAGCAAGGGATTGGTTCCAGGGCCCCACAGATACCAAATTCCAAGGATGCCCAAGTCCTTTAGGTAAAGTGGTGTAACATTGGCGTATAACCTACACACATCCTCCAGTGTATCAGATGTACTTGTTTGAATGACTCAAACCCTGAGATATACTTTGCTAGCTGACTTTATTGTTAAACACTTTTATACGACCAAAAATATTTACAGAAGTAAGAAGAGGTTTTGAGGGTATTAGAAATAAAAAGGAAGGCTTAAATTGCGGAATTGTCTTTGTGGTTTCATTTCTTTTCACAAAGATTCCAGCTGTAGGATTCTAGTTGAGAACTGACCTTGCCTTATGCTGAGGGTAGAAGTCCACCAGCACTGATTCATTAAGACTGTTTCTACAAGGAAAATTAGCCCTCCAATACTTCTGCCTGGAGGGAAAGGGAAGAAAAAATTTTAAACCTATAAACACAAAGCTCTTGGGCTTTCTAAATGAAATTATCTATGTTTTTATTAACTGAGTCCCTGAGTTAAAAAGTTGGTTTTGATAAAGGAGAATGACTGGAAGAAAAAGCTGCTGACATAATATTTTGGTTTCTAAACCCACTTCCACATTCTAGTGTCCCTCCCAGGCTTGTACATGACTGTGGTTTCTGTATTTACACCAGAATCCTGGATCGAAAGGTGCAGTTAATCCTGTCTCATGCTGAAATTTCCCTCAAAACTTTTCAGAAAATGACCATAGTGACTCCTTTGTCTGCACTGCTGTATGCTCCTGTCTTTCCAGAAGTAGCATGGTGTGATTCAGAGATAATTTGGTTTTTCCCTCTCTATTTCTATGACAGGAAAAAAGATTTTATGATGTCCAAAAAATTTGTCTAGCATTGTGAGTGAAAAATCCTACATTTCTTATTTCTCACATACTGAAGAACTCCTCTAGCATTAACAGAAATAAGTGAAATCTTCACATCATCTGGCCCAGTGTCAAATTCCCTTGCTTTTTCTTTTTGAGATGAGGTCTCCTTGAATTACCCAGGTTGGCCTTAAACTTGTAGGTTCAAGAGATCCCCCTGCTGCAGCCTCCTGGGTAGCTGGGACTATGTGTACACCACGTTGTCAACTCCAATTCCTTTCTTTCAATACCCATGCAAAGGGAAAAGCATGCTTTTGAAGTGGTGTTGGAACACAGTGATCTTGGGCAACATGAGCTCCTGAAAATCTAATAAAATCTCAACCACGGACCTGAGACTGGGTTGGGTGTTTAGGCCAGTGGTAGAACATGTGTTTAGCATGAGCAAGGCCCTGTGTTTGAACCACGGGGTCACCACAGACAACCATGGAGGACACTGGCACTGCAACTAATTTCAGGTAGAGGAGAGCAGGCACATTGAGATGCATCTCCATGCCTTAAGAGCTGAGCCCAGCCTGGCACCCAGGCCGGCAGACAGAGGCTTCTTCTCTAGCTCAGTAGTTGTCAGATTCTTTGTGCCTGAGACTCTCTGGGGAACAGAGTAAAATGTAGATGTTCAGGTAAGTTCTGTGAAATTATAGAAGTAAAGGTGGGGGTCCAAGAATATTTTAAAGAAAGACTCCACAGAGATTTTGCTGCTAATGATCTACAGAGCATACTACATGGAAATTCTAGGTGGCTATTTTAAGGTTATAGAAATTTTATGAGTAAAGGCTATAGCTGGGTTAAGAGGCATGTCTCTAACTCCAGCTACTCAGGAGGCTGAGGCAGGCAGATCTCTCGAGTGCAGGAATTTGGGACCAGCCTGGACAAAAAGTATAGCAAAACCTTGTCTCTAAAAAATAAAAATTTAAAAAATAGGGGCTGGAGCTACATCTCAATGATAAAGCATTTGCCTAGCAAGGTGCTCAAAGCCTCAAGTTTTATCCCTAGCATCACACAATAAAGGACATTTTTATAAATAAATGAATTGAATGAACAAAAAATAAATAAATGCAAACACATGTATATTCTCCTTGTTGTTAAAACTCTAGAGAAGCTGTGACTTTTCTACTCCTCTTGCTTCTTAAAATAAAGTATCTACAGAGATCTGTCCTAAAATGAACAAAGCTCTAAGAATTGGTCATAGCAGTTTTTCCAAAACAGGATGCCTACTGTGGATGGAAAAAAAACATGCATGTTCACAGTAACATAACACCCATCTCCATGGATTATAGAATTGTGGTCTCCAGGACCACTGATAAGATTAGTTTCCTGACCTGTGGTTAGTCTTGCCAGGCATTTCTTTTCTGTTTAATATCAATGCTTCCAGATGTTTGTTTTGCAATATTCCTAGTCTCCTAAAGTGACAATCACAGAGAGGCTGAAGTGGCAAGGGGGAAGGAGGAATATTGTAATGTGTAACAGAGGAATCCCTGGTGGTATAGTCAACCACACTTTTGGCACAATTGGTTATTTTCTGGAACTTTAGCAGAACACTGGTTATGGTCTGGGTCCTAATGAATGCCACAAAGATCTGCACAGAGTTTTTTTCTCTTTACCCATCACTTTTCCCAAAGAATGTTTGTGTTAGTCAGCTTTCCATCACTATGATGAAACACCCGACGTAAACATTTTAAAGAAGGAGAGGTTTATTTTGGCTCATGGTTTCAGAGGTTTCGGTCTATCATCTTCTGTCTATATACTAGGCAGAAGACAAGGCAGAAGATTATGGTAGCAGGAGCATGATGAGAAGGTAGCTGCTCACCTCCTAGCAGCTGGGAGAAACAGAGAAAGGGAAGAAGAGGACAAGGCCAAGAAATATTCTCCCAGGCCACATTACCAAGGACCCAGTCCCTTCAACTCAGCCCCATTTCCTAAGTTCCCATTACCTCCCAATAACCAATCAAGTTATGAATCCATCAATGCACAAACACATTGATGAGGTCCAAACCCTCATGATTCAATCCCTTCCAAAATTCCCATCTCTGAACATTGCTTCAATGAGGACAAAATCCCCAATACGTGAGCCATGTGGGGGACATTCCAGATCCAAAGGTTAAAACCTTTTTTTCCAAAATTCTTTAATTATTAACTTTCCCAAGTTGCACAGCCTTGGTGAGGAGAAAGCGCCAGTCTAGCCACATCCACAAACAAAAGTGACCTATGAAGGGGAATGAGGATCACAACCTGTGAGTCATCCAGGGCTGCAGCTATTGCTAAGTGGGAATTAATGTCTGAATTACAATGATTGTCCTTGTATCATTTCTGTTTGACCAACTCTTTGTCATATCAATATTGTTATATTGTGGAACCACGGAAACAGTTACTGAAGCAGACACCACACACAGAAGTCCAGGAAACAGACACAACAGAAACACTTGATAGGTGCTGAATGTCTGAGAAATTAATAGTAATAACACAGTAACTCATCAATCCTATGGGGAAAGAGGTGTGCAGAGAGAGCATTAGTAACAGTGCTCTAAGAGGGAAAGGACAGTGGGAGATTTCAAGAAAAACTAAGTGGTCTCTCAAGTTTTAGTTACTATCTTTGCAGCCAAGGTCCACCACGCCCCTTTCATTCTGACACATGAAGGTTTTGAGACTCTCCTTACACAGAGAAACCTTGCAATAACAGAAGAGGCATGCTTCCAAGATTTGCATAACAAAGAGCTATTGATCATTATTAGTGACACAAATGTCTGAGTGAATCATTTTGAGGTAGCAATATTATTCAATAAAGTTCTGAGTACTTTCACTAGTTGAGAGGCTGAGGCAAGAGGATTGAAAGTTCAGTGCCATCCTGGACAACTTAGCAAGATCTTGCCTCAAAATTTAAAAAAAAAAAAAGGCTGAGGACATAGTTCAGCACTACCTGGGTTTAAATCCCACCATCCTCACCCCAAATTTCTAGATACTTTCAGAAATAAAACACATACAATCACCAAGAAATACAAAATTGCATTTTCCACTTAGAGGGCAATTTCCTTGCTGTTAACTTCTTATAGTAAACTCAGAGCCTTCCCTGTTTCAAATGTGAGTTGCTATTATGTGCACAGGCATAGGTGCACCCTACCTTGAATTGAAATACTACCCACAATATCAGTTGCATAGGGTGTCACAACTTTGCAGTGTTAGGTGATTTTATATCTAGAAGGCCCTTTAACTCGCCATGGGGTTGCTTTGTTTACTTAAAGTTCTGGGATTTTAACAAAGCCTATTTGGTGTTTTCTTGATCTGAGTCAAACCTCAGCAAAATGAAGATTATTCTGTTTCTCTCACACCTCCTGCTTCACTACCTCTGCCTCTGTTTCCTGACATCCCTTTGTACTAACTGCTTTCCAGTCATCTCACAAAAGATTTTAGCTAGTAGTAGCAAATCTGTCCCACTATATGCACTGAGAACTCAAAGAAACCCTGTCACGTGGCCATATGCCAGTACCAGAGACACCAGAGTAGATGATGATGGGGAATATTTGGCTATGAAAATGCTTCCGAGTTCTTGGGTCTATGTTTCAGAGACACAGTAAAAGACAAAACAAGGCCTCTCATAGATGAAAGGGGAAAATAAATGTGGAGACATGCAACTAAATAATTTTAGACAATTCTACAAAGAAAGTAGAATCAGATGATGAGCTGGGGCTCAGAGAGTGGGACAATATTTTAGAGATAGTATTCAGTGCAGAGTTTAAAGAGATGACATTTTCAGAGAATTGCATGGGAGAAGGAAGGAGAGCAGATGAGAAAAGAGGTATGCAGAGCGCAGAATGAGCACCTGGTTGAATAGGCCAGAAGTAGTGTGCATGTTGTATGCAGGCAAAGAAAGAAGGCCAAGAGGAAAGAGCAGGGAGATAACCTGCGAGAGACAGGTGGGTACAGAGGCTCTTGCAGAGATAAACCACTGAAAAGTCTAAAGAAGGGACTGGCATTATCCAATATTTATTTTAAAGAAACTGTATTAAGTACTGGATTGGGAATGGATTGTCACAGGGAAAGAATTCGAATTTGGGAAACAGTTGTAGGGTTTCATAACAGTCTGGATGAGTAGCAATGGAGGCTCTCACCAGGCTGGTAGCAGAATATGTGGGTGAGGACAGAGTCAGACTACATTGTGGCAAAAGAGCTGGCAGGACTCTAGAGCAAGGGAAAGGAGGAATCAAGGATGGTTCTTTGTTTCGACCTCCTCAGCTGTGTGAATGCTATTGCTAATAGCTGTCCTGAGGAAGACTGGTATTACAGATGATTTGGGAGGGTCAGGAGTTTTGTTGTGGGCATATTAAATTGGAAATGTCCATTAGACATACAGACAGAGAAATCAGGAAGGCAGACAAATGGGAACATCTGAGCTCAGCAGGGCGGTCAGGGCTGAAAACATCCATTGGGAATCTGATGAACTGTCTTTAACGCTGTAGACTGGGCGAGTCTCAGGACTGAGTCATGCAGGCTATTCTTCCAGTAAGAGGTGGGCAGAGGAAAATGAGCCAGTGAGGTGGGAAAAGAATCAGGAAGGGACCAGGAGAGAGTACTGGGAGCCAGCTGTGGCACCAACAAGTAGGTGAGCAGAAGCACAAAGTTGGTAGGAGCCAGTGACTCTGTGTTCCTGTTGCTGTGGTCCATGTAGGAAAAAGATGAGGGGGCAGTGCATGCTGGGCCCCTCCCACCTACCTCTGCACCCCTTTCCCTGTGGCTGACAATATGAGGAAAAAAAATAAAACCTCTTAGAGTGCAGAAAATTGGAAGATCTCACTATTTGCAAACAACAAAAAGATAAGGAACTTAAAAACAACAACCAAAAACAATGACAACAATTTCTACCTGCAGCCCAAGCTTTTAGGTCCCTTAATGTCTGGGCTCCTTTATTTTTATTTTTATTTATTTATTTATTTTTTGGTACCAGGGATAGAACTCATGACCTTGTACTTACCAGGTAATCACTTGAGCTGCTGAGCTAAATCCCTGGCTTTCTTTTCTCTTTTTCAATTGCCGTTCTGGGGAATTAAAATGCTGCTCTAACATCTAAGTAAAGATATGAGGTTTTTATTAGTAAGAGATAAACGTCATGTCAACAAGGGTTCTGCTTTGTTCATTACCACCTTGAGAGCTGGCAAAAATGATAAAATTAAAATTACCCAAGGGCATTAGCTGGAGATCTCCTTGGCTTCTATGGCTGGGGCGCATGATCATAAAGAAAATTGTAAAGCATGTTTTAAAACAATAGATGTTATTAATGTATGTGATTTTAGTACTTCTATGACATTTTTCACTTTGAGGTGGTCCCAGGGTGGCTTTGGGGAATATGGGTTGCCCAGTAGGTTCTGAGAGCTGCTTTCTATGAGTTGAAAACAAAAGCAGACATTTCCTAGATTTTTCTCCATCTGTGAAAACAGATTTAAAACCTCTGAGACAGGTTTTAAAATGGCAGTTGGGAGGTAAAACATGTAATGATAGCATTGTATTATACTCCGGATGCCTTGAGCAGAAGAAATGGAGAGAGACTTGAGAAAGATACCACTCTAAATTTAATAATAATATCAATAAACTTAATAACAAAACAAAATAATAAATTTAAAATTTAAACACTAAATTGCGGATGTTTATGAAAATCCTTATATTGCCCTAGGTAAATCTGAATTTTGTTAAACAATAGTGACATTGGGTGCAAGTAAGTCTGTCTCTCCTCTTAAGATGGTCCATACTGAGTTAGGACAAGAGAGGTGTGGTACAGAGCTGGGTGGAGTTCAAGGTATCCATGAGGTCACTTGCAATAATGGTTATTCCAAATGTAGGCAAAAAGAACAGAAAAAGATTCTCAAAATTTCAAAGTACTTTGTAACACAACCTCATAGATCATTAAAGCAGAAATATTGAAAAGTCCAAGTTTCCTCATTTTGCAGTAAGAAAATTGAGATACCAAGAAATTGAATCACTCGCTAAAAATCGCCCAGGGCCCTGGCACCTGCTTCTGAGTTCTTTCTATTACCCCTTGGGAGGCTTGGAATCTCTTTCAGGAACTTCCTTGAATTTGTTCTGGGCTTTGGGCTTTTGGGAGTGGAGGAGGTGCCCAAAAGAGGAGAGACAGAGAGAGGGCGAGAGAGGGGGGGGGCGCCTGTGATGGCCCAGGGCATTTCCGGTTAATCAGGTCAAGATAGCAAGTTTCCATCAATCAGAATTTGTCAAGGCTTGTTTCATAGTACATTATTAAATGGGCTGCTGTTTTTGTAACCAAATAAATGCATTAGGAACAGGACATTTTCCCTGCAGTTCTCTATAATATCGTGTATCTATTTCAGAAACAGATAAAAAGCAGTAGGGATTCTGGCCTCAGTAATATCAATGTATGTGTATTGCAAAGTAATCTGTGACCTGATTCAGTCCCACTCGAACTGGCCCCAAGCTGAAAGCTGAGGTCAAAAAGGTGGCATGACTAGGTCAAGAACACAGGGATATTAACTGGATCCCATGTTCAGTTCAGTGTAGTTTTTTTTTTTTCATAATATAATTGTTCTCCTTGTCTAGTGCCCTGTGTGTGTGCTGTTTTTTTTTAATGGAGAAGTGATTTTTATATTTAGATTATTTTCATTCATTACTGTCAAATATATAAATTAATCCTGCTCCCCACCCCCTCAATTCTTGTTTCTTCTTTCTTGTACAGGGAATTGGACCCAGGGTCTACATCACTGAGTTCCACACCCACCCCTGATAAAATGTGTGTAACACAAAATTTAACATTTTAAGCTTTTTAGTGTTCAGTGACATTAAGATATGGCTGAAACTTCAAAGATAAAAACAATAAAAAGTATAATAATTATTATTTGAATAAGGTATAATAATTAGTAAGTGTTTATTAAATGCCAAGCAATGTATTAAGGGCTACTCTGTAATATCTCACTAAACTCTGCAAATATATCTGGCTGCTCTTCTTATCCTTCTTTTACAAATAAGGGGGAAAAGTTTCAGAGAGGTTAAGTAACTTGTCAGAGTAAACAGGTAGACTATTCCAGAGTCAAATCACAAATTCAGGCAGTTAGCTAATGTGTTCACACCAGTTCACCTTGTTGGTTTATCATAAAGTCACTAAACAAATCAAAAACTGAAAGGTTGAATTTTTCTTTGCTTCTGTATGAGCTTTTCAAACTTTTGAAAATCTCTTTGTTTTAAAAGGAAAAAGGCAAAGCTCTCTTGGGTTTCCCAAGACAACTTGAGAAATTAGAATCTCTTTTCTAGTTGAACTAGCCATGTTGAAGAGTGGCCCCGGGTACCCAAGATTATGCTTAGGCTACAGAAAGTCATTAGAGAACCTGTTTTCTGAGATGAGATCACAGGAAATGAAACATATACCTGACTGGGAAGCATTTGAATTCTTTTTGCAATAAATGTCACTAAATAACCAATCTAGGATACACTTTTTGATACAAAAGGTAACTCATAAACCTAGCATGCTGTTGTGGATGGGGGAAAACAGACCATATAAATAAGCACATCCCTCTATATTTTTATATTAGTAAACTTTTGCTGCAGAGATTGGTAGTCTCAAGCTTTTTAGATGGCACATACAAAGTATGTGGCATTCAAAACAAAACATGGAACAATTATCTTGCAAAACCCACACACTTCCTCATGCCCTACACTTTGTATACAAGTATTCATGCATGAAATATGTTTGTGTTATTTTTGGTAGGCAGTCATCTTCTCCTACTCTGCATGAAGGGCTTTAGAAAAGCCTCCTTTCTATTCTTCTCCCCTCCCTCCTTTTTCTTCTTCCCTTCCTCCTTTTTTGCCTCCTTTTCTTCCCTGAGTCTGAACACAGGGAATACTGAGCTATACTCTCCCGTACTTCTTTTAGTTTTGTTTTGTAACAGGGTCTCATTAAGTTGCCCAGGCTGGGCTTGAACTCGTAATCTTCCTGCCTCCCAAGTCTCCCAAGTATCTGGGATTACAGGTGTGCACCATCTAATTTGCCTAGAACATACTCTGGGTGGCAGAATCACAGCAGAAGAGATTCAGGTAAATCATCTTAATGGAGAGACCAATTTAAAATCACCCACAAAAACAGGAAACTCAGATTGTACATTTTGTAGATTATGTGCCTACTGGTCTTAAAAACATTTATTTTTTCTTGTGTGTCACAGAATTCATTCACAGTGCTGTCATGTAGAAGTACAGTACAGCACAGAAAGCAAGAAAAGCAACCTAAGGTAGCTAGAGCTGTCATGTCTCCTGTGTCTGTACCAAGAATGGCCCTAGGACTTTAAAGAGTTTGTTCCATGCTTGTGGGAAGCACAGGAAGAAGCAGCTCTGAGGAGCAGGTGGAATTCCAGAAACAAAAAATTTTGACACAGGAAACAGATTTCCAGAACTCACAGTAAAACAACAAATGCTCTATTTGTATGAACTTGGCTTGAAGCCACAGTTGTAAAAACCAGAAAAACTATCTCCCAGTGCCCCTGATGTGTCAGTCCTGTGTTGGAGATGGATGCCATTATTCTTTCCATTCATCTTGAAGTAACTTCCCATTTTTAGAAGAGTTGCAGAGATAGTACAGAGAATCATTCCTCAAGGCCCCGCCAGCTTCCCCAATGTTAGCATCTTACAGAACCTCCTCACATCTGCCAAACTAAGATATTAACATGATGAGTTAGTGTGATATCGCTAACTAAACTACAGCCTTTATTTGGATTTCATCATTTTCCCCCTGATTTCTTTCCTAGAAACTAATTCAGGACATAATCATGACGAGCTTTTAATCATTTAAATTCTTTGTTTTAAACAAGCTGTTTCTGATAACCAAAGTAAATATTGCCCAGTTACTTGGTCACATTCTGTATTTTTAGAATCGTCTGTCACTATTCACCAACATGTACCCTGCAGAGTTTTTGCTGCAGCCAAGCTGAACACATGTGCTTTACCTCCACATAATCCTCATCTTCACGCCCACCATTCAGCTTACGCTGCTCCCTCTATTTCAAACAGTTCTCATGGCTCATAGTTCTACCCCTTCTGAAAGGCTCCTGTCAAATGCTTCTACTCCAAGAAGGCTTTTTGATTTTTGGTTGTTTTATCTTGTTTTGTTTTGGTTTTGGTTTTACTGGCAATACTGGGAATTGAAGCCAGGTGCACCTTACCACTAAGCTATCTCCCCAGCCTTTTTATTTTCTGAGACAGGGTCTTGCTAAGCTATTGAGGCTGGCCTTGAACTTGTGAGTCTCCTATCTTACCTTTCCAAGTAGCTGGGATTACAGGCATGTGCCACCATGCCTGGCTAAGAAAGCTTTCTTGGTCTTCAAGATGAGCATAATTTTTTTTCTACCAAAGAATTTTTGTTGCACAGTATTGGCACGATTTTTTTGTGTTGCATACTGGAAAGAGTACAACCCAATGAGGTATTAGAGCAGGGCAAAGCCCATTGGCAAGGCCTGGGAACTGGAGGGGCAGCAAAAGGGCCAAATCTCTGAAAGACAGATGGAATACAAGTCCCTTGAAAGTGGGCATTGCAGAGAATTTGCAAAGTAACCACAGACACTCACCTACTGGTCAAACCCAATCCACAGAGCGCTTGAGGCATAACAATATAATTGATTTTGATATAGATTGAAATTCTAACATAAAAATAATATAATGAGTAGCCTTTTTATCTAAAATGATCATGACCAAAAATATTTCAGTTTTTGATGTTTTTAGATTTTCAGAACCTCTCTCTCTCTCCCTCTCTCCCTCCTTCTCTGTGCCCTCCACCACACACTCCACCCAAGGATAGGACCCAAGTCTAAACATAAAATATGCTTGTGCTTCATACATACCTTGTGTAGCCTAAAGGCAGTTTTATATAACATTTTAATAACTTTTGCATGAATCAAAGTTGCATGGTGTAGAATTTTGCACTTGTAATAATAGTATGTTGGTGCTTAAAATGTTTCAGATTTTGGACATTTCACATTTTGAGTTTTCAGATTAGAGATGCTCAAACTGTATAAATAGAGCTGATTATTGTACCTCCTACCTACAATACTGCATTACTTAACTGGAGTACAATCTATTATCCCTCTAACTCTGTTTGTAGGAAAATGTAACTCTCTGTAAGCTTATTTTGAGCTTTGTATTTTTAAAACTTATTTACCATATTATATATTTAACCAGTATTTTTTTAAGCAAGCAGGTTTGGACTGATTTTCAGAAAACTACACTTGTGTATATAACGGACACATTAACACCAGGAAAACGAAACAGTTCAGGACTGACTCAGGCAGGGTACTTACAAACTACTGCATTATCACTGACACTTTCATGGTCCCTTTGGAGGTCTCCCATAAGAACAGAGACCACACCTCGCCCTGTGGTACCAGCCATATTACTCATTGGGCTGTTGAGTCATATACTTTTATAAGGGGTGGGCATAGAACATGAATTATCCCTGAGGTATTTTGCAGATTGAATGATGCTGCTGAGGCTGTGGAATGACAGAGCTTAATTTCTGATTTGGGATATAACATCCAAGTTTCATCCTCCCCGTGTGAGTGTTATTTATGATCCAAAGTTTCCACAAAAATCACTCCTTGGAGCTCAACAGTCAGCAATTTCCAAAGAAACATGCTTGCTATTTATTATGAGACAGAAATAAAAAAAAAAAAAACGCAAAAAGTAGGGGTTTTTTTCCTCCTATCTTCTCTTAGAAAGTTTCAGACCATTTAATGCATCACAGGTGGAACGCTCTTTATCTCTTCATATGGGATTTTGTAACCTTCGTGATCAAGAAACACTCTTTGTTCTTTGTGCTTTAGATTTGCCTCGTAATTCTACTTGTGTGAGTTCACCTCAAAAGTTAGATCATGCCCAGAGTGCACTGCAGCAGCTTCCCCGGACACCTCTGCGTCACTTCTCCTTCAGGCTGAATGACAATCTTCTATCTATTCTCTCAGCCATTATTCACTGAGACTTCTTGGTTCAAGCCATCCTCCACTCCTCATTGCTTTTCAAATTCCTCTTTTTTCCCCTGGGTGTGGGGGGGAGAGAAAGACAGCTCTTACTTGTCTGTTTTTCCTCCTACCTTCTTTATTCTAAATTCATTCTTTTAAGTTTCGTTTAAATTAGGGCATTTGCTGAGTTGATAGTTATAGCTTGCTCACAGCTGTGGGAAAACTGACATAAAAAATAACCATCTGAGAAAAAATGGCCCATGTAGAACATCTTTGAGTTTGTATGTTTTATTAGCAATTTGGACTCATTACTGCTTGGGGGAGGAAGGAAGGGAGGTAGATGTTTCTGCAAGTTGTTTCTTTAATGCATTAAACAGACTTTTCCAATCAGGTTTAATTCGGCTCTGCTGGGCCCGTGTAGCAGGGCAGTGGAGGATTTAGGCACTGCTGACCACTAGCTCCATTCCTCCTCCCTCCTTTTCCTTCCCCAAAATTCATTACCCAGAAGCAGAGGTCAAGCTAGGTATTTCATGCAGCTTCTATAAGAAAATGAGATAACCTTCTTATCTCAACCTAATATGTTCTCCCATCTTTGCCAGCTTTTGTCTTTTTCTTAGTCTTTTGAGCAAAGGCATGATTACCCCTTGGCTCGAAACTACCACATTGTCACTGCAGCTTTGAATTATGATGGCCAGAAAGAGCTGGGTAATATTTAAGAGACTGAGATCACAGATTTCCCTGACACAATACTTAGCTAGGTCTGCCTTCTTTTCAGAATTCTCATTATTTGTACCTTTCTGGGACTTTTGGAAGAAGACACTATCTGTAAAATTCCCTTTTCTTCCAGATTTGCTATGTCATGGTATTAATCTCCCCTCTTGCCCTGAAAGGCTGTTGCATTTTGGTAGAGAAATGCATTACTGCAGATGACAAGAGCTCTGTTCCTAATCTCCTGTGACCCTTGGGTGAATCTTTGGGATATAAAAATGACAAACTGTGTTGCAACAGTCCTCTAAAGCATACCACTGAAAAGTCATCAATTATCACACCAGAAAAAGAGTTAAATAAGTAAGCCTCATGCCGTCCAATACCACAGCTACCTTTCCCCTAGGAATATAGGAAGTATGACAGTATTATAGGAAAATGGTAGGCATGAGAGGAGTCACAAGAATGAAATGAGAAAACTTCAACCTTGGAAGAAGAAAGGCTGGAAAGAGAAGAGGGAGGGAAAAGGGGAAAAAAAACTACTTGTAGTATTTTTCTCTCTCATTAAAAAAGCCCTACAAGGAATTGAAAGTGGAAAAACTTTGAAATATCAAATTTTACTTGAAAAGTGGAACTGGTTCAGCGTTCCTTGATTTGGTTTATAAATGGGAAACAAAAAATGTGCCTTGCACCTCTACATTCAGCTTGCTTTCCAGAACTCAGTTGGTAGCTCTCAGAAGAGAAGACAGAATGTAGGTAAGCAGAAAATTCCTATATAATATATTCCTAGGGCAGTACAGCTTTTTCCACTTTTACCTTGCCATGCTGAGGATTGAACCTCTAGCCTTACACACTTTAGGCAAGTGCCCTACTACTGAGCTATACCCCCAGCCCTTATGGCGCAGCTCTTAATCAGTCTTAGGGCCAGCAGCAAGAACATCCCCTGAAGCTGGTTAGAAAGCACATAGTTTAGGTTCCACTCAAGCCGACAAGTCAGGTGCTCTAAGAGGGTAGAGGTGGAGCCCAGGAGTGCTTTCCAGGTAATTTTTATGCATGCTAAGTTGGAGAAGCTCTGTAAAAGGAATTTAGCCTGTACTTGGGAAAGAATATTGATTACCAAGGCTTTATTCAATAAAATAGCAGTTGTACTGAAGTACACACAAGAATATAAGATACAGAAAAAGGTGTTTGTTATGAGCAAATGAAAGGAGAGGGTAGAGTAAATGAACACACAAATATAAAGAGATTGGGATCTATCTGTCTGTCTATCTATCTATAGAATTTATTCACCTACATCCATCCATTCACCCATCTATCCATCCATCCTGTCCTCTACCAATAAAATTAGAAAAAGTGAACTCCTAAAAGAAAATTAAATGCTAGTAAGATACAGGCAAAGAAATCAGATCTCCATATGAAAACAGGATTTCAGTCTCTAAAACCTCAGATACTTCCAACTGGCAAATATAAAAATGGAATCTTAGGCCAGAGATCTGCGGTTGCTTTACAGAATCCTTAAGCTTTTGCACACAAGAGGAAAGATATTCCTCCAGGTAATATCACATCCAGTCTACTGACACACAGAAGAAGTAGATTTTAGTATTAGGAGCAATTTTGATCTCTCAATTATCCTGAGACCCTGACATATATCTTCCTCCCTAGGAGCCAGTATTAGGTAGAAAACCTGATTGGATGGATGATAGCTAACTCACAAACCAAAGCATCCCTTGTTCCTTCATTATCCTTCCAGAGAGAAACAGACCCAGTGCTTGTCTCACGCAAGAGCTACAGATAAGTTTCCTTACACCCCAGGCCACAGTCACAGGTCATTTGGTCAGGGCAGGAGTGTGTGAGTACGCGTGTGCGCACGCACAGTCCGTGAGGGAGTTGGAAGAGAAGTCTTCATCTGCAGGTAAGTCCTTAAATCAAAGTTTTCGGAGAGATGACAAGTGAGCTTTATGGTTTGGCCCCCAAAGACTTACTGTGGGGAGCAAAAAAATCAACAACCTTGCAATGCACAGGTTCGGGCCAGCCAAGTTTAACCGCTGCGATTTCCTGCTGGAGCAAGCATGAGAGCACAGTTAACCTGCACCATCTCTGAAACTCTGAGAGGCAGCACAAAGGACCGCTGTGGTGAAACTACCTGGCAAAATCGCTTAACTAGAGCCTTTTAGGTACTTGGAGGTCAGCCTCATAAAAGCCCAGCTCCCTTGAATGTCTTGGCGAACCCACTTCCGGTTTTTGTTTCTCACCTTTTAAACGAAGCAGTAAGGTTGAACCTGAGTAATAAGGATCTATTTCAACTGACTGGATTATCAAAGGAAAGGCCTGGGTTTTTTCTGCATACTCCCTTTTGTGTCCTCTTACAGTGATTCCACAAAGTTCTCTGGATCAGCTGGAAGAGCTGCATATTTTCCTGCTGCTCGCTTTGGGACAACCCCCATGTCCCCGGGGGCTGGCGTGCATAGACCTAATATGAAACCCACTTGTAGGAAACGGATCCAAACAAAGAGTTGTGTTTCCCTATTACATGGTGTTTCTGCCCAAGTACAGCATGTTAGTTTCCTCCACAGCTGGCAAGTTTGCCTATTGTTACAGGAAAAACACTTGTCATTTATAACATTTATAATTTGTCTGCAATTTTCATAATAAACCCTTATCTTCCCCTTAAAAATAATGCATTAGACATTAAACTTTTCTTAATATAAGGAAAGGATCTTTGTTGTATGGGTAAGTGGATGAATGCACTGTAAAGCATCTGAAAGCCAGAATAAAACTGAGAAACCATCTGTTTATTGCTTACAAATAAATAATTAAAAACAAATAAATAGAGAAAAATAATTAAAAAACAAACAGACAGTTTTCTTGAATTCTGTAACTTGGTTTCAATAAAGACGGGGTGGGGGTTATTTATGAAGTTTAGTTTCCAAATCCTGCAAATAACTTATGCCAGTAGACATGCAAATATGCCAGAGAAAATAGATAATATGTTGAAAATAGGTTGCTTATGTACAGAAAGAGGAGAGAAACAGTTTCTGATTTGCTATACTGACATGGAGACCCGGATTCATGAGAATCAGAGGGTGTGGGGTCTCAGGGCAAGAGAAAAAAGAGAGGGTATTTATGGGGAAATCTTTATCCTCATTCATTATATAAGTGGAAGAAACACAGCATTCTCCAAGAATGATACATATAAGTGACCACGTAGTTATGATTAATCAGTGCGATGGGAGAACTGTAGGCTCAAGAAAGGAAACCAGGACGGGTAATGGAGAGGAAGGGAGCCATTCATTCAGGTGATACCCTAACTAGGTGAGGAGGTGATATCCTAACTAGGGTTTGGAAGCTAAGGAGAAAAATGCCAGAAGCAGGAGACTGTGGGATCCTGGAAGCATGGGTCATGTTTTCATTTTTCCTCCACCTGCCTATGTCTGAGGGAAAAAAAACCCCACTAAGCTCTCAGTAAATGAGTGCTGAAAAGCATCCAGGTGGAGAAAGCAGCACAGAGCAAGGCAGAGGGCATCCAAAGCACTTGAAAGGTTCAAAGAATGTCTAGCAATGGATCGGGGTAAGGTTTGTGGGGAAAGAAAAGGGAAAGTGAGCTGGGGTCAGACTGAAAAGCTTTGCTGGCTGGCCTGGGAGGATGGCTTTTCCTGGGGAACCCAGCACTTCCCAAAGTGCACTGCAGGGAAGATGAGCTGTGTTGGAAAAGAAAGAGAGCAAAACGAAAGGCCACTAGTAGAGAAGGCATAATTTCATATTTAATTATACCAAGGAAAAATTAATTGACTTTTTTTTACTATGGAATTTCTTGGATTTTAATAACATAATATTTTATCTCCCAGTTAGTGTAGACAGTTCTGGATGGTAGAATTTGGTTCTGTTGGCAATTCTCCATTTGTATGAGTGATTATTTGTCTCTGTCTCTCCAAACAGATTATCAGTTACAGGAGGGCAAGGATTTATTCTACTTTTGCTCACCATTGTATTTCCTCTGAAAAATTCTACCTAGTAGATAGTAGGTGCTCAAAAATGGTTGAACAAACAGATGATAGTTTGCCTGACCATAGAATTATAGGTTCCCCTCACTTTTTGAAAACAATCCTCTCTAGAAATCAGTGTTTCTGATAAATTTGAGGCCATTCGTCATCTTATTCTTTCATTGGTAACCTAGTTTTTTTTTATTTCCTCTAACATAGAGTGTTCTCTTTATTTTTATAGATAAGCTATAGGTTATGACTCAGCCATTCAACACCTTATCATCAGAACAAAAACCATCATTTATAGAGAAGAGACTGTGCCAATAATCTCAACTCCCTTAAATGCAGTTCTTTAAAGAATTTTTGCCCCAAGGCCATACCTACACTTTGGAATTGTTAATTTGAAGTTTGAGTTATACCTGAGGCATTTGGAGGAGCACTCACTTCTCTTGTCTTGGCTATCAGTTCCCTGGGATGATTTCTCCTCTAGCCTACTAATATCCTGTAGAAAATTCTAAAAATTTTATGTCTAGTGCAATGATACCCACTGTCATTGCTCAGTGCTGTGTATGACACACACACACACACACACACACACACACACGGACATATTCACACATTTCATATGTACCCCATTATTTCAAGGGAAGGTAAAGAGGGAAGGTTAGTGTATAGGCTTGGTTTGCCAGCTTGAATTGTTATATTTGTATTTCATTTTTGTATTTTAAACTCATCATTCATTGGCATTATACAAACCATCCTGAAATTTAATTAAGATTCATTTAATCCAGATTTGCTTTGTATTTAAATTAGGTAGCAGCTTAAAAACTAAAAGTAATTGAAAAATACATTGTCACAAAATGTTGTGTGTTTATGTAACTTAATTTCTAGCTTTTTCTGCCAAAGGATACCAGGAAGATTAACACAAAACATTGCTCAAGGACTTTGAGCTGTTTGAGTGCATGGTAGGATCCTGCAAGAAGAGAAAGTTTTTGAAATGAGTGCAGAATGAATGCTTTGCACCTAACACCCTAACTTTTCTCGTTAGTGGAAAAAGTGCTCCTTTGCTTGGTTTACTTTCTTTTATTTAAAATATCCTACATCCTTTCAGGCATTAAACTTTGAACACCATTTCCATTTGCTGAAGTGCCACAGGAACTGCTTCCAGCTGCTGAGGGGGACTTTCCAGATACTAATAACTGCCTGCAAAGGCTTCACTCAGGCGTGCCTAATGAACAGGAAAAATCCCATCCGCCTGCTATGCTTATTGAGTAGGTTGTTGCCATCATGGATTCTCTTCTACTTTTTTGAGAGAAATGAGTCAGTAGGTCAGTGCTCCAAAGCAGACAACTAAATACAGTGTTCACTGTCATTTTACAGAGCTCTCATCATGAAGACTTCTGATAAATTATGATATATATATATATATATATACATATGTATATATATATATATATATAATTTTTAGAGCAATGATTTAAAGATGCAAGACCTAGCCAAAAGAAAGACTACTGAGAAGGCATCCATGGATTGCAAATAGTCTGTCACATATCTCTATGCTGTTATTTCCCCTGCAACAAAGGGCTGCTATCTCTATTCATGGTTTTCACCAGTTGTGTAGCAGCTGTCAGCCCTTTCCTGATCCCCCTCCCCAAACCAGAAACTCAACATGGCCTTCCCATCACCCCTTGCTTTAATCAGCTCGGAGTCTGAGAAAGCCAGGCTGCATCCTCCTGGGACCACCAGGAACTGCTGGTGGGCCGCTGGGCCCAAGCTCTGTGTGCTGTCTATCTGATAGTGTCTCTCACGTTTCTGCGTGTCTGCGTACAGGCGCTTTGTTCCCGGATGCCAGAGCTCCCTGGTGCAGCTTCAAGGACTGGCTCCTCTTGCAATGAAGATAATTGCTGCATGCACAGAACAGAAACTCCTGTCGCCTCCCCCCTGTTAAGCATCTCTAGCTTGCCTGAAACTCCAAGTAAAAGGCAATACAACGGAAGCAAGCTTTAAAACAAAACAAACACTCAGATTAGTCCATGGGCAGAGGCAGATGGGAGCTATTGTTTTGACCATAATTCTGTTTCTTTCTGGGTTTCTACAACCATGGAGTTGATCATAAAATGGATTTTCTTCTTGACACTGGAATTTTTTCCTCTTACTCTTTGAAAAACAAAAGTCTGGGGCATGTATGGGAGAAATGGTTCTAAAAAGCAATTAAAAACTCATGCTATCATTTGTTTGGAAGTCATAATTCCTAGTGTACAAGCTATCTTTCACCCTTATCAGTGCATTTATTTGTTCAGTGTGCTCTGCATTAAGAATAAAGGTACAAAGTAATGCATGGTGCAGATGCCCACAGTCACAATATACTGTTTATATAAGAAGTATCCTAAGACAGAGTATAATGTGCTTGCTCAGCAAGCAGATGAAAAATGGGACCAGCAGTCACCATTTGTTCAATCTGTGTTCTCTGGTGCAAAGAGATTTATACACACAAGAAGCAATAAAAACATCCTTCATACTATTTCTATGAATGAGTTTATGGCTGCACTCTAATGAGCCATGCCAGCATATATCTAAGCAGCTGGCTTAGGATAGCTGATTGGTTCCACTACTTTACAGAGGAGACACAGTGACTAGAATAGAGACCTTCGGAGTAATTTCGTTTTTTAAAGTGTAGGCCAAGGGGTGTGGCAGTGGGGGAATGATGAGGGGTAGAGTTGCAGAGACCAGAGAGACTAAGGATCAGTTCAGCTTTAATGCCACCAGCAGGAGTTTTCAAAGCAGACTCTGGCTTGATCCCTGAATTCCTACTGACCTGATAGTTTATATTTGGTAACCAAATTGTCCAGAGACACCATTTTGAAACTTTTACTTGGTCACCTACTTCTGCAATACATAGCATGAAAAATTTCTTATCACTATGTACTTAAGATATTTTGTAAGTATGGCAGGGCAGGTGACAGGATTGGTGCCTTACAGATGAGATAAATGTATTTTCAAAGGGTTTATGTGTGTTTGAAATTTACCTACACAGAATACTATCCCATTATTTAAAATTCTCTTGAAAAACCCTCCTTTTCCTTACTTTTCTTCCCTCTGGAATACTGTCATGTGTTGTCCTATGAGTTGGCTGTCCTTTAATATTTTTCTAAAAAATAGGACCCTGAAAGAGGGGTTAAAATCATCCTAAGTATAAATGTACCAAGTCAGAAAACTGTCTTATTATGATCAAAGAGAAATGCATTAGAAATAAGGTGTCCTGGAGTAAATTTCCCTCTGTGAATCCCCAAGATGAGTGAAAATGCGGACAGAGCAGAGGTCTTACAGAGGTCTCCTAGCCACTGTCACGCACTCCTCTGCCCCTCCTTCCAGGCAGAGGTGGTCAGGAGTTTGCAGTGACATTTGCTGTAGTGTTAATCCAAGGCTGTGTCCAGTTAACCTTGCAGGGACATCGCCTCTCCCTTCTACACTTTGGATCCAGACCAGATTATTTACCTGCCATTCTACTGTGAAAATCATCTGATTTTAACCCAGGAACACTGCAAAGAAGGAAATGGATAGGTGTAAACAAATGAGACTGATGTCCTTTGGTTGTTCCTAAGTAAATTGCATACAGTGATATCACCAAAGGCTAAATGCCATATGATCCTACTGACTCTGGGAATGCGGAGGTCTATGCCCATGGTGGTATATCTAATTTGTTTAGGTGTAATGATTATCTTAACAAAACTCTCACCGTAAATGTTTTGCTGTTTTTCTTTTCAGTTGAATTAAATTTCAAAAGGCAAGTTTATATCCAACTAGGTTTTAGTTTCTGTTAATAGTACCTCATGGTTAATGTAAATTCTATGATACTGTCAGGTGATCAGTTCACACAGGAACATAACCGGGCTGAATTTGAGACAAGTACCTAAATAGATTTCCCTTTCTAATTCTTAATCAATAGAAATTTTATTAAATTAGCTTAACTTCATTACATTTTAAAAATTTCTTAGAATGTGTTAGTAAACTGTTAGCTTTGATGAAGATTAGCCAAAACCTGGATGTTATTCCATTTATGCCTTTTGCACAAAGCTTGGTTGCCTGAAGGTGTTTAGAACTCTCCAAACAGCATCAGATGTGCCATTAAAAAAGACAGCAAACAAACCAAATTTCTATGTATTCATTTGTGAATAGGACATGCTATGGAAACTAAACTTATTCACATCATGATCAACGGAACTCTTTTCCTTTTTCTTTTTATTTTCTGTCTTTTATAGTACTAGAAATTGAACATGGGGAACTTTACCTCTGACCATATTCTCAGTCCTTTTTACTTTTATATTTTGAGATGGGATCTCCCTAAGTTGACAAGGCTGGTCTATGATTTGTGGTTCTTCTGCCACAGTCTTCTGAATTGCTAGAATTACAGAAATGTCCCAGCCAGAAACTTTTATTTAATGATAAAAAACCACATAGCATAAAGTTAATCATCTTACTCATTTTAAGTATATAATTTATAGACTGAGGTGTAACTTTTTATATAGGCAAAATGTTTAAGGGTAATACAATAAAAATCTACTTTTCTGTCACTGAAACTAAGAAATTAAAGTTACAAGTAGCATTGAATTTTCACCTGTAAACCCTCCCCATATTTTAGTCTCCCCTACCTTCAGATACAGAGACCTTGAATTTGGTTACTATCATTTCCAGGATTGTCTTTAGTCTTTTAGAAACACGGTGTGTATATTTAAATCTCTTACTTCTCCATCAGGATGCTGAGTTTGTATCCACTATGTTGTCTGGTTATGTGGGAGGTAGTGAAATGCAGATACCCTTTAGTTTGAAAGAATACTGCTTATAGACAACCATCATGTCACCAAATCATTCACCATCTCATCACTCGTGACCACATTCTGCAAACTTAGAAGACAACTGCAGCAAAGGCAAATGAATAACCCAGGGTCACATGACTTCTCAGTTGTAGGATGCAGAAAACATAGTGTGAACCCTCTTACCCATGCCTACTATGACACTGTTGTGCACTAGTGCTTCATAATATATTTATAAGTGCTCCACAATGCATAATAAATCACTGTGTATTGATTTAAACAGTGCCATTTGCAAGCCTCAAAGTGCTATACTGTATTACATACATAAAAGAGTCAAATCACTTTGCCAGTCAGTAGTAGGCAGAAGCAGCTCAGTTAGGAGCCTGGCTGTTCAAGGAGTGTCAGCAAAACTCAGAAAGCTGAGAACTGGAAAGAGGGAGTGAATTGCATCCACTCCTTAAAACAGCAGAGCTCTGCTAATTGCTGAAGAGAAATATGCTTAGATTTTTAATGGTTTGAAAAGAGAGAATTTTTATTTGTACAAATCAATGTTTTCATTAGAGGTTTGTTGCGGCTGCAACTTTACAGGTGTGATATATGTTGGCTACTGGAAAATAAAGACAGGTTTAAATCGTGCAGGAAAGATAAACAGGAAAAATCTATACACTTCTATTTGCAGCCTCAAGTGACAGGCACTTGTTAGTTTCATTCAAGTGTTTTTGCATCCAAAAGAAATTCAAATGGTGAGAGCTTGAGATTTAAAAACTCACAATAAGGCAATGGTATGTGGATCCAATTGTACAAGCTTTTGTGAGAGCCAATTACTAAATGTTCAGGAATCTTGTAAGCAGATCCCTTTTGGGGGAGGCTGCTACAGATTGAACCTGCTCCTCACCTGTGCCAAACACATGCTCTTCCACTGAGCTACATCTCCAGCCTCTAAGCAGATTCTTAAACTGTTGGAAGCTTGAGATGGACCATGGCGGAAGTATTCTCACCATGGAAATGGAAAAATGCTGCAAATTAACCCTTCCCACCCTCAGCTGGTTAGGCGCATACCACTTTTCTATATCCTTGGGATGGTAGAGGCTACACCTGAGTCTGATTTTTATTTCTCTCTCTAAAGAGTCTTCTGAGCAGTGTAGGGATTCATGTGCAGATAGTTGAATGGAAAAACATCATTGTACCTGACAAGTAAGTAATGTCAAGTGATGTCTAGCATGTTCTCTTGGCTGAGTGGGAAGTTCATATTTTCCCAAACTGTAACACAGGAAATGACTAGCATGAAAATAGCTACTTATAAAGAAATCAAGCGAATGTATAACGAATGTTTTCACCCATACTCAGGCTCAATAAAACACTACTTGCCTTCATGCCATAGCTCTGAAAGAGCATGCCATGTCAACACACTGACAAGCTACAGAATTATATCTGTTCCCAAGAAAACACCCATACCTCAAAATCCCATCACCCTCAAGGCCCTCAAGAGGAGAAATAGTGCAAAATCATATACAATATGTTTTGTGGATATACTCAGTTCTATTTTTCAAATGGTAACTACAGTTATTTATGAAAAGCTCTTATAGACTACAGGCCATTGTTGTACTGGTACTTTCACATCTTTTGGTTAAAAAGAAAATTTTTAATTCAATATTAACATTTTACATGGAAATTATCCAAAGTTATTACTCCGACTCTCTGCCAAATCAAACACAACTTGTTACTCATTGTCCTAATTTTACTTTCTTCCTAATTTTAGTTTCACATGTCTGGCACTACAGAGCTCAAGGCCATTCAAAGTCTGAAGATTTTTATAAGTAGAAGAAATAAGATTAAATTTGAAATATCTATCACCAAATTTTTGAAGATGAATACAAAGGCATTATATTTTATTCAGTATAATTCAAATGAATTATATTTTATTGAGTAAGATTTTCCTTATCTTAAAAGACATATTGCCATAGTTGGCATCATTAGGAATCCATCGTGATCAACCCATCAATAATAAGTACCTCAGCCTAAGGCAGTTCTTTCTCAGGTGGATATGTATAACTGAAAAAGTATGTAAGAACAGTTATTAAGTGTTTAAACTGTACATGGTGCAGCTTGCTTGTAAACGTGCTCAGTCTCACCACATTATTATTGGATATTATTATGTAAAACCATTTTACAGATAGTGAAACTAAGGCTCAAATAAAATATGGGGAGCAAAAAAAAATATAGGAGACAGAATTCAGACTTGCTCTGGCTGGCTGCTTTCCACCATAACACCTGTCTCAAGATAATACAATTTTTTTGGTACCAGGAATTGAACTCAGAACCTTCTGCTTACCAGGCATTCTCTGTACCACTCAGCTATATCCCTCACCCTAGTATAATACAATCTTAGTTACATCACATATCGATATTCTCCCATCTATATCTGTTTTCTGTAAGTAGGCAGACATTTTGCAAATTGGAACCATTAAAAGTTTAGGTTACCATAATAAATGTATATGAAACTATAATATGAAAACACAATTTCCATTATAACTTTAAACCAGGTTTAAAATGGGAGCTTTCAGACCAGGAGTGAAATTATGAAATTACAAATTACAAAATGGCTATCTTGTTATTCTAACAGCTGTAACTACTTTTGGGAGTAAATGAGTCATTAATTTGAAATATTAGATTTGAGAAAGTATATAAAATTTAAAATACTTGCTAAAGGTTCATTTTAAAAGTTATTGTTAATTTTGGATTAAGAGATTACTTCATAACCAAAATAATGATTTTATTACTTTTACTAATTTGCAAATACTGATGGTAATATTTTCACTGTTAACCACAGAGACTAGTATATCAAATATCATTTTCCCTATTTTACAAATGAGGATGCTGAAGTTCAGGTAGGTAGAAAGTAGCAAACCCAGAATTAGAGTTTGAATCTTATGGCATGAAAGCATAAAGGAAACTTAGAAAATGAAGGAGGCTGGGGTGCAGATGGGTGAGGTGGTAGAAAGATCAAAGTGCATTATATGTAGGTGTTAAGTATTCCAAAATGAAACATTTGATTCTTTATAGCTAATGGGCACTAAAAATTTAACAATTTAAAAACTAAAAGTCATTAAAATGTCTAAATAATTGTCATAAACATTAAAAGACAATGTCAAAATGACATATAAAATCAAAATATAGAACACTGACATTGCTTCTCTGGGCGTAAAATTCCATTTTATACAGGTGAAATAAAAAAAATGATATGAGAAAGGTGACTTAAACTTATAAACTGTACCTTACCTTACAAATGAAATAAACACTTTTCATTGTTGGATAAAAAAAATTTGGATGGTATGATTTACCTCTAGTGCTTTCTCTTAACTTACCACACAGAAGTTACAAGAGTTTGAAATAGTTTCTAAACCACAAGACCTAGATATAGTATGTCTGAATGATAAAGTTCAAATCAAAACATAACATGCATTTAAGAATACAAAGAACACCTTGAATGTATATGTTTTGCTGGGAGGAAAAAAAAGTTAAGAAAAATCTTATGTTTGTCCTACATTGATGCTAAAGGCCTGGTGGATGAAAAGGATGAAAATAATTGAAACAAATAGAAAGGCCCAGAAGTCTTTCTTAAGAATGTTTCAAGCTAAGTTAAGGATTATTCCATGTGCTGCTTATTCTGTCTGTTCCATACATATGCAGCTGCAGTATTCACAAGGCACCTGGCTGAGCCACTTTTTGAAAGTATTGGCTGGGAAGCACTTTCTTTCCAATTCCCTTCCCCCAAGAATGCAGTTATAATCTTCTGTACTATTTTCAGCATAGTCCACTACATTCTAAAAGGATAGCAACAGTAGTATTTTTCTAAATTGGCCTCTGCTCACTCCTGTGCATTTCAATAAAAAATTACCTGGCACATGCTAAAATGTATTTGCTCAAAGGTGTATTTGTTTTACAGGTTAATTTGGCAAAAGGTGCAAACCTACCTTTCCTACTAATAGAAAGAAATAGTAAAAACAAAATCATATCCTCCAGCCACAAGCTATCTTTATAATTCCCATTCTGCCTTTCACCACCACTGCCAACTTTGGATTGCTGCCATGCCTGAAAATAACTCTCAAAACAGGTTTTGTGGCCACTAATAATGATATTTTGCTTTTCTAGGGGCACAGACCCTTGCTATCTTTATGTGAACCAAGGAAACATTCCAGAAAACTTCAGTGCCTTATGCCAACATCCAGTAATCAAAGACCATTTAAAGCAACATTTGTTTTCTCCTTTTTAAAACAAAATGGTTGAATTTGAGATCTAAAGAGTAATCTGCTACTAAATGTGCTTACTAGTATAGGTGAATGCATACTAAACTTTGGAAAGCAATTAGAGATGTTCTTTTCCTTTGTTATTAAGTAATATGTGTTCCAGAAAGTTCTGATTTATCTTACATCATTGAACTAAATAACCTCTGATGATTTGTTTCCTACTAATCTTAACATTAATTTCCTATGGAAAAAAATGTACTGGGCTAGTTCTTAGCAGCCAGGTGTTTTCATGTGTTAGTGTTCCACTTGAGGAGTTTTAGACTATCTGGGTTGACATGATTGAAGCAGCATGACTGTATCCTGGCAGAAGCAATCAGTTCAGGCAGCAAAATGATGTGTAAATGGAAATGACCACACAATTGATTTGACCAAGGTAATCAATACACCTTATGAAGACAGCAAAAAACTGACTAGATCAGTTGGGCTACAGGCTCACTCAGAGACTGCAAGTGGATACAATTTACGAAGCGGGCACAGGACGGAAAACCTCATTCCAGCGAATCTGGGTTCCCGAGTGTGTAAGAAGTTGGCACTTGGCATAGAAAAGTTATTTAATGAATGTTACTCTTTTGTATTTCTTTATCATAGTTATAGATTTTTTCCAAACAGTTCACTGAATTATGTGTCTTCAGCATCAAGGATAATCACCACACAGAGATATGGGCACTATTACTATGTACACAACTCAATCAGTGTGAGCAGATGGAAAGAATGGCCAGAGGAAGTTTAGCACACTCTAAGTGACTTGGCTCTCAGCATGTTTTAGTATAGGGCAGTTAGGTACAGAGAGCGTCTTCTGTAACACTGTACTATTTCTGATATTGTCCTAGCTTTTTTCCAGTAATTAGCTGACTAATTAACTTATTACTTCATGACAGTATTATCATTCTGATATTTCATAAGAGGTAATAATGAAAAGATAAGAAATCTGCTCCAAAACATCATTTTATTCATTCATTAATTCAATTAGCTAATCAATCAATCAATCAATCAAATTAGTGTTTATCATCCATCACAGAATTATCAGTGAGATGCTATTTGTGAGGCACTACAGAGAATACAGGAGCTACCAATTCAGGTGTGGTGGTGCAAGCCTGTAATTCCAGCACTCTGAGAGGCTGAGGCAGGAGAGTTTGAGTCCAACCTACTGAAGTTACGGACTTAGTGAGAACCTCTCAAAATAAAAAAAATTTTTTTAAAGAGTTGGGGATATAGCTGAGTGAGCTGAGTGAATGAGGATAAAGCCCTGGTGTCAGCTCCAAGTACTGCAAAACAAAACTAACAAAACCCAGTGTCTCTCCCTCTCTCTCCGTCACCCCCCCACACACACATATAAACAAAGATACTAAGAAATGATCTTTTCCACAAAAAAGATAATAGATGAATGTTTAGTGGAAGAATAGTGAAGTCTCATTTGAAAAGACAAAACAACCTTTCTGATGCCGAATCAAATATATTCCAAGTGGGCTGAATGCTCTGTAGTGACTTGAAAGGATGAACCACATTGTGTATATTCCATCTCCAAGGCTGGGAGTTGCAGATTGCTAAATGTTTTCCATAAAGCGCCAAATGATAAATGTCTGTCTTTTCAGGTCATGTGTTTCCTATCACAGCTACTCCAGTCTGCCATAGACACCACATTGACAATGGCACGGCTATATCCCAATAAAATTTTATTTGTGGACATTAAAGCGTGAATTAATGTAAATTTTATATGCAGTGAAATACCATTTTTCTTTTGATTTTCCCCCAATCAATTAAAAATATAACAACTATTCTTACATATTCAACAATAGGTGAGATGCTGAATTTGGTCATTGGCCTATAGTTTAACAATCCCTGTCCTAGGCTGAAGGCATTTTGGTGGCTTTCTTTCCTTGGAAAATCTTGCTAATGCCCAGGAAATATAGGGATATCAACTTCCTGCTTTGGATATCGTTCATCTTTGGCCACCTACGTGGAGTCTTCTTTATAATCTCTGCCTTTCAGGAAAAGCACTGTGGGCTTTCTGAGTACCTCCCCCCACCAAGTCCGGTCCCTTTGCCTCTAGTGGCTTAAAACTGTTTGATGTTGCCTGTCATCCAGCAACACTGTAGTTAAATTGCAAAAACTTCACTGTCACCTCAAAACGCTGAAGGCAGAGCTTTAATTAGAAAAAGCAAAATAAGAGGTAATATAGAAAAACACAGTTTTCCTTTTTTTAATAAAAGGATTCTCAAGTGTATTATGAAAATGCAGAGTAATGTCTTAGTAATTCTCATTAACATAATGTTGAATAGTACCTTCTGAAGACGTATATTCCTCTTCTTGTAGAGAGATCTGGCTTTAAAGGCCACATAGCGTCAGTGCTATGTCTCCCCATCAGCGCTCTTGTTTGTGAATTGAGTTGGATACCTCTTTTTGTCTTTCTGTCTCATCTTCAAATAAAATATTACCAAGAGAAATCACACACTGTAGAACTAATCTGAAGTCTTTTCTCGATATCAACTTTTTTATGATCTAGTTAGCATTTATCTTACACTCAGGACAGACTCTATACCCCTCTCAGCCCTCTGACTAGGTAAACATCCAATTATCTTGAATGTAATATATTTTACATTAAAAACATTACAAGCTTCAAAATTCTTGTAAGAATTTCAAATATCTCAGTTTTATACTACGAACTACATACAATGTGCATAAAATTTCAGTTAGATCTGCGATGCCCAATTCAATAGCTGTTGGCTACATGTGGTTATTTATTTTTAAATTCAAATAAGTAAGATTGAATAAAGAAAAAAAAATTCAGTTTCTCCAGTAGTCACATTCACATCACTGCAGAAAGTTGTACTCCATCAAACTGATCTATATTAAAAAATTGGAAGACAATCTCGATTTTACTTTTATTTTCTAAGAGTTATCCTTACCAACTTATTTATTTCTCCCAGAATAAAGTTACAGGCTTTCTGAAGAGCAAGTACGACCGCTGTCTAGTATTAGAAAGCCATGCTCTCTGATAATAGACAGGGATGCTTCTCACAGTAAGCCTTAAATATTTCATGTTTGGGATGAGGCATTAGCAAAATAATTTTAACCAGCACCCCACGCCATTTTAGGGAGGTATCCAGCTTCCAATCTAACCTCTTCTTTAGAGAGGAGGGGAATCCTGATAACAAGATCTAAGCAGAGCACAGGATGCAGACTTGGCCAATGCTCCATCCTAGCATAACGATCCTGGACAAATGAGACCAAGACAGAACAGACTGAGTCACCTGGTGCCATGATTGTGATGGTGTCCAGCGACAGTGCCAATTACCAGTGACAACAACCTAGGCAGCCTGGCCAGAATGTTTCAGCTGCAAATTTGCTAATATATCTGGAGCTACCCTGATCTCAGCCCTCCAGTTGAGTCCCTCCAGCCTCTTGCTAATTCCAGGAGCCCATCTGACCTTTTTGAAAATATTTCCCTTTCCTCCTTAATACGACAAAAATCAGTGTTTCCTTCTTGTTGCCATGAACCTATGCTGATTATCACCCATGTTACCTCCTATATTTTCCCACATCCATTTACAGCAACATTTACAGGTTAATGTGGTTTTGTTATCCAAAGAAAACAGTCCAGATGCAAAGGATGTTGTTATTATTGCCATTGTTGTTATACCAGGGGTGACTTTTAAAGAATTTATAAATAGCAGCAGCAGCACAATAAAAAAAATGTCACAAGAATTATTTCAAACAACTAAAGAAAGGCAGTACAACACACATACATACACAAACCACTTTCAAATTCTTAATAGTATTTACAACCTTCCCTTTGGGTTTCCAGATCAAAAACACATCCTTTTCTGAAAGATTTCTTTCTTCTAAGTTTAAAAGCCTTCTTCTGCTCCTAGAACTTCAAATTGCTGAAATACAGATCTATCTTTTATCAACAAATATTTTTGTACTTTAAAAAAATGCTTTCTTCTCTGTTATTCTTAGTTAATGCTATCATGGTAATGAACACTGTCTTTCTTCGAATTACATGAAATAATCCTTATGCAATGGCTTTCCAAGAATGGATAGCCTTTTGCTCTTTTAACACAATCAACACAGAACTTGAGCAATGGAGATCCCTTTAAAAGATAAAGTGTGCAAAAGCCTCCTTCAAAATAATTGAGGAGATGACAGCACTTAAAAAGGTGTGACTGAGGTTTCTCGTTCCACTTCCTTTTGGTTTTCTTGGCATCTTTGGACTGAAATACTGCTCTTAGAAAAACAAGGTTGGGAGGAGTGCTCATTGGAGAAGGAATTTCAAGTTTTCCCAACTCCCTGGCTGGATCAGTCTGTTCTCCAGGGGAGAAACAGAAACAATAGGATATATAAATATATATTTAATGGGAGGAATTGGCTTACAGGATTATAAAAACTGATAAACCTCAGGTTTTGCCCTCTGTAACCTGGAGGTCCAGAAGAGCTAGGGGTGTGGATCTCTCATCTAAATGTGCAAGCCTGAGAACCAGAAAAGCCAGTGACTTAAGTCCCAGTTTAAGTTTAAATGCTCAAATACCAGAAATGCTGATATCCCAGAACAGATGAGTGCCTCAGCTTAAAGGGAAATTCACCCTTCTTATTACTTTTTGTTTTACTCAGGTCCTCAACAGATTGGACAATGTCCACCCCACTGATGAATATGATCTTTACTCAGCCTACCAATTCAAATGCTAGTATCTTCCAGAAGCAACCTCACACACCCAGAAATACTGCTTTACCGGTTCTCTGAACCTCCCTTAGTTCAGTGAAATTGACACATAACCCTAACCACCACACAGGCAAAGATTTTTCTTCAAACAGAATATTCGCTTGCATGTCCATATACTTCCTGGTACATGCCATTGTATAGGAGGGCTGACAGTAGGCCAGTCCAGTTCTTCTTCTGTTTATTAAGAAAAACAACTCTCCAAATATTCATATGACATGAGCAAATATTTTTTTTCTCCCTTCACATTTCCAACTTGTAACTGACATAAGTTCAGATACTTTCTAGCATCCTGTGTATGCCTACCACAGATTCTGGGAAAAAAAACAACAACAAAAATTATCCTACTTGAGCAGAGTATTATATTATGGTAACAACCAGCTCTAACCAAAACCCACAAACAGATCAGACATTTCAGCAGCTTTTTCAAAACGAAGGAAAAAAAAAATCACCATCAACAGAACAACTGCAATTTTATGGTTACATCCAAGGAGATCATGTTTCCAGTCTGTAATCTTTTATGAAGATTCAAAGGCAATTAGAATTCTATCATGGCAGTAATTATACTATTAAGGGACTCTCAGTTTGTAGAGTAAGATGAGAAAATTATTCTTAAAGCTGCCTACCTTACCACATCTTCAACTCCTTCTAGGCTTATTCTTTATTACTCATCTGAAGACTGGCCAAAAGCCCAGCCACCTGAGTGAAAAGTCACAGAACTAGAGATCTTCCCATCTTACTGGGCAGCTCTCATCTGAAAGAAAGAACCTCAGACTGCTAGGTTTCCATCCAAGTCTCATCAAAAGTGTTTGGTATAATAAATCCAAACACTCAGGTGGATTTTCCATGCTCAGAGTAACTGATCATCATTCACAAGGAAGAGAAACTGATAAATTGGCAGAAAGTGTTGTGGCTAGGATGAAAAAGCTTGCTTTTGTGGGAAAAAAGCAATACTGAGGGTCAGTAGGCTCTCTTAATTTAACAGATAAAAGTTTAGATGCAAATAGATGCACTAGAATCCTTCCAGCTTTTATTTATCTTTTAAGCTATTGTAATATTTGCCAATAAAAATTTAAGTTGAAACATAATATTTTTTATCTCTTGACACCTCCCCCAAGTTCATTCACAGACGGTACCCTTTGTCTCCTGCTTTGTGCTGGGGGAGGGAGGCTTTATGCTTCTAGACTGAGTTGCCATAATGGGAATTTTACCATAATGGGAATCAATTTTATTGATAAAGTCTGCCCCACCTCCATGTGTGTTCACATCAGAAGGCCAGGCACATTTCCTCGGGTGTTGTTCTCGAAAGCCCGAGGGAAAGGAATTTGTGAAAGGTTCTCTAGCTTTGAAGAAAGATGCTGAGCCATCATTCAGCCCCAGGAGGTGTGTGAGACACGTCTCTCCTGGCCTACTTATCCTGAGACAATCTGCTACATTATAAGGGCTGCTTTCCTGTGGAGCTGTCTTCTAGCTCAAAATAATGATCCGGGTGGTGGTAAATCTTGACACTTCTTGAAATCTTTCTGCACGTTGGGCACTTTTTTCTGGCCTCATTACATGTATGATCTTATTTAGTCTCACAATAAGCTGTTGAAATAGTTACATCTATGATCTCCCTATTACAGATGAGGAAACACAGATACATGGGACTTAGATGTTTTTTCTATGGTTATATAATTTCCTTCAACTTAGAGATGTGTGTCTAGGTGTGCGAGCAGAGGCTGAGACAGGATGGCCAAAAGTTACTGCAGCAATAGGATGGCTACTACAAATGGGTGATAAAAATGAACTATTCTTCTCTAACTACTTTGGATTATAAGAGAGTGTCAAAGACGTGAAGACACCTAGAAACTCAAGCTATATATATCAGCCTTTCCAGTGACCTTGGACAAAGATGCCCTAAAATTAGCTGGAAGATTCCCTCTGGGAATTTTTAAATGTTTTTAAAATTTCCTAGGAAGGCTAGTTCCATGGGGAAATCTATGATGCTGCTGATAGATCTTAGATATACTCACACGGTTATAGAAACTGAGTGAGAAAGGAAAAAAATTATAAAGTCTAGAAGTTCAAGGCCACCGTAAACCTTCAGACGCTTGCAATGGACTTTCAGGCCAATCAAACCAGTGTGTGTGTGTGTGTGTGTGTGTGTGTGTGTGTGTGTGCTGTGTCTCTGTGTGTGTCTCTGTGCAATGCATACATGTATGTATAAGAAGGGAGGAACCCATCCATAAAGAATAATGCACTAACATGGGAAATAAGCATTAAAATCTACTCTCTTCCAGTCTCTTTGTGCGATTTAATTTGTATACTCTCTGACTCAGGGCTTAGCATACTTGTTTCTATTCACCACAACAAAAATTTGTGTATCTATATACACATTAATATCTGTTCCCATTTGTATTTTGATTGCATCCAAACCCTACAAAGGACAGTTTGGTCCATCCCCTAGGGCTACAATTTGTACCTTATCAGAACTGAGCTGGGACTAACATATGAGCCATTAATTAGAACGTTTTCCAAGGAAGCAGTGAAGTCCACATTTGAAGAGCATAGAGCACACCTTGCTAAGTATCACCTCAAGGGGCCCACAAGCTCTTTCCTTGACCAATATTAATAGGCTGATCAGCAAATCATGGTAAAGTTCTTCTGTGTAGAAAAAGCCTTTGTGAAATGGCAAAACAAAGTTCAGCTTGAACTGTTTTTTATAAATGGGGTAAAACAAAGTTGGTAAGTGCAAGATTCTGATGAACTGAATAGTTAACATTAGTATTAGAACAGTCTCTCAATTTCTGGTATTTTAATTATGTCCCCTGGGACAGGGAGAAGGGTTAGGGCGGGGTATACAGATCTTAACAGCTTATTTGGTTGCTGTCTCTACCTTTACTGCAGTTTAACTAAAGGAAAAAAAACTCCACAGGCAAAAATTCTTTGCATTGCAAATAAAATAGTTTTTCCCTGGTTTTTATCAGCATAAGTCCCACAAGGAACCAACAGCCGGTTTATGTCAATGAACAAGACTTATTATTTTCAGATTTATTTTTTTATAACTAAAAAAAAAATCATGTTGAACTTAAAGGCAACAAAGAACAATGAAGATTGTAATTTGGGATTCCAGCACAATTTTTAGGCTAAATAAAGGTCATTTTGTATCCAGCTAATTGGGGGAGAACTCTCTTTCTATACTCTTGTAACTTGCTTTACATCACAGCACACACGTACACACACATAGGGACATGAACAGACACATGTGTGGACATGATTCTCTTTTTACCCAGTTCATAGATGTGCTTGTATTTCTGGTTTCCATGATCCATCCATAAAAATTAATGGGATAGGTACTAGGGGTCAGAGGAGCAGAAAACAAGGAATGAAAGAGAAATCCTGGAGGAATTAGGATATCTCATCTGGGATAAGAATGAGGAGGTGACAACACACTTCACTGAGCTGGATCCATAAAATCTTTTAATTCACCATTTCATTTTCTCCTAGAGAAAATGTATCTAGAAGAATGAGGGACCCCAAATACATTTTGGGGTTCTGGTTCTCTCTCTCAGAATAAAACAAAAACTGCTTACACTCCAGCACCCCTTACCATGCCTAAGTGGAAAAAGTGTTCACTGAAAGTTGGGAATCTTTCATGCTGATTTTTCCTACTTCGCAGGTCAACAACCTCCTTTGGGTCCAAGCTTCTTTATCTAAAAAATGGGTTTTCCTAAGAAACCATCTGGTCCAACTTCTCTCTCCCCTCTCCCCTCTCCCCTCTCCGCTCTCCTCTCTTCTCTCTCTCTCTCTCTCTCTCTCTCTATCTCTCTCTCTGTCTCTGTCTCCCTTCCTCCATCTCTTTCCTTTTTTCCTTCCTTTCTTGCTTCCTTTCTTCCTTTCATCTTTCTTTTGGTTTTTGGCTCTAAGGATTGAACCCAGGGCACTGTGCATGCTAAGCCCATACCCCACCACTGAGCTATATACTTCGCCAGCCTAGGTCTAGTATTTCTTAATTCCTCCTTTGAAATCATATCCCCATCTTCTATAACCTAAACATGATCCCTCTACATATCCCTTGATGGACATTCACTTGTGTCTTGACCCTTCAAACTCAGAATGTTCACTTAGAACTTATTAACCATTAGGCACTGAGTTCTATGAGAGTCATGTGGGACACATAATTTCCTCCAGGATATTCACTAACATTAAGTGGATACTGTCAGCGCCCACTGGGGACTATTAAGGTCAGATTAGGAAAATGGACCAAAGGGTGAAGAAGAAACAGGAGGGGTGATTTTCAATGATGTCTCTTAGGATGACACTTACCAACCATTTGAAGAAACCACAATTCTGAACTGAACCTCATATGCCAAAGATTTACAATTGAGGCAAGCACCAAAATGTGCTTGAGACTGGGACTCAAGTTAAAAGGAGTTTTTCAAGGAGAATAAACCACATATTAAAATTCCTTCTAAGGGCTTTGCTGCCACAATGACCAGTGAACTGAGATTGAGGGAAAATTTTTCTCTTAGCACCTAGGAAGCTAGGTAGGAATCACCAGCTTGAAAAAGGCATAGCCATTGTGTACTTGCAAGAGGTATATAACTGTAAAATGATAATCCTGTCATCTTCCCTATTTCAAGGCTCATTTTTTTCTAGCAAGTGGCCAGCTCACATTTTGTAATCGGTTTTAATTATGGAACTTACCCATATGAAAACTATTTCCATGGTTGTTTTTTGCTGTCACTATAAAATACAAAAATGCTCTCAGTTTCATTTTTCATAATGTAATTTTGTTGCAAGAGGTTATTTAATAGAAAATAATACCCCCCAAAAAAAGCATTTTATCCAAAATGTAAAATGAATAGCGAAGTACTTTGTAGATTGGGTTAGCCGTGGTCGAAATTATGTCTGCATTGTTGTTTTAGAAGGACAATTGTTCCGTTTTTCTCCAATATCACAGTATTTTTGGCAT
>PVLA01000988.1:376815-421969 GCA_004027455.1 Hydrochoerus hydrochaeris
CTGCTATGGTGTGAGCAGCCTGGGTGGAGAATTAGGCTCATCACGCTGCTATGGTGTGAGCAGCCTGGGTGGAGAATTAGGCTCATCACGCTGCTATGGTGTGAGCAGCCTGGGTGGAGAATTAGGCTCATCACGCTGCTATGGTGTGAGCAGCCTGGGTGGAGAATTAGGCTCATGGTTCTGGGCGGGGCATACAGAGCACTCAAGCACCTACGATGCCCGAGTACCACAATCACTGAGGTGCACATTTTCAACTGAATTCTTCTCGGACATATGGACTGTAAGACCAGATTTTACCACAAGTGGGGAGGAATTGAAGTCATTGTAGAATACAGAGGGATTATATTCCTCTCACACTGATAGAAAAAATGGATTTTTTTTCAGCTGGAGAGAGAGAGAGAGACAGAGAGAGAGAGAGAGAGAGAGAGAGAGAGAGAGAGAGAGAGAGTCCCATCATATTTTTACAGGATCAAGGTCATGGAAACCACAAAGACAACCACAACCAGAGTCTGTGGTACCAGGTAGGATTCAGTGGCATCTCTTTTGACTCCACAGAACTATTGCTGGACTCGTTGAAATGCACTGAACTGTCCAGTGAAACTGTTCCTAATAAACTCTTGCCTGTACCAAGTCAAATTTAATGGAGAACTGTGTTCTACTACAGATCAGAAAAGGCACCAGTTCAGGACTGCATGTGGTCTGTCCTTAATGGTAATCAGATAAGGCTTGGTGAGGTCTCTGAGTCCATTATCTGATTCCCAGGTAGCATTATTTAAGTTCCAGTAAGAAAGCACATGGTGAGGAATGATAAATGCTTTGTTTTCAATTCACTTATGTACTATAAAAACTGAAAAAGTATTTCTTTTATTAAATTTCATCAATGCTCATTTTTGATAAAAAGGAGAATTGTTGAGGTAGAATGTAATAAATATCACCAACATCCATACTTCTGTTTCTTTGTTTTATACCTCATAGGACACAAAAACTAAGGTTCTTCCCTTTGGTAGGGCTAAGGATTGTCTGTTGATATTTTAGTGCATTGCACTTATTTTAAGATTTGTTTTATTGTGTTCTGATTTGTTTTCAGAAGAGACACATCAGAAAATATTCTTTATATGGAAAATATTAATGGCCAATCCAGATAGGATTATTGCAAAGAAACATATCATATCCTCCTTGAGCTTCAGGACTAATTGGAATTATCAGGCTGAATTGTAATTATTCAATTAGGAATAAATGCTATTCATGAAGCACAGCATGAAGCATGGGCAAGGTGTGGCTACTGCACAATCCCAGCTCCCTATGTTCCATTAAAAACTCTTTTGCTTTTGAGATAGGGTTTTGGTTTGTTTCCCAGGCTAGTCTCAAACTTCGACCTCTAGTGATCCTCCTATACCAGGTTGATGAGTATCAGGGACTTTGGTATATAGCACTGTACCTGGCTTTTCATTAAAAACTTTTTCAAAAAGTATAGCCAACTGATATTCAAATAAGTGACCCTACTAACTTTACTATCTCACCATAAGTAATTGTGGCAAAAAGTGGTTATAGATACTTCATTTTTCTGTATGTTAACAAGAAGTATGCAAAGGATTTTCTAATTACGGTCTAACTACCTTTACAGAGGAGACAAAATGCCAGATTTTGTTCTCTGATTTGTAATGTAAGCAAAAAAAACTCATTTGTAAACTATTGATCTTATTTTTTTTCATATATAAAACATGGCAGTTTTTTTAAACTTTTTTTTTGGTACTGGGAATCGAACTCAGGACTGTGCACTTACCAGACAACTACAATATCACTGAACTATATCCCAGCCCTAGCATACAGTAGTTTTTAAAGGCTATGTAGAATATATTATTAATTACAGAAATTGTAATTAATAATTGCATTGCTGAATTATTTTTTGTTTTTGATCAAGGATATATACCTCCTAGCAACTAATGTGTGTGTGTGTGTGTGTGTGTGTGTGTGTGGTCTTTCTTTTGTTTTTTTTCCCGGTACCAGGGATCGAACTCATGACCGCGTGCTTGCAAGGCAGGCGCTTACGCCCCTGAGCTAAATCCCCAGCCCCAAAAATGCCTCTACACACCTTAGTGCTTTTGACTGGTTGTTTTGTTTTGTTTTGACTTTGGTAGTGTGGATTGAACTCATGACCTAGCGCTTGCCAGGCCGGCATGCCACTGAGCTAAATCCCCAGCCCCCATGTGTGGTCTTTCTTTAAGACACTAATTAGAATGGAGGCTGGGACCAAGATGTTCTTGACCAGTACTATAGTGATTAATATATATTATAGGTTCTTAATCCATCTTTGCTGTTATACCTCACAAAAACCATGCGTTCAACATACACAAGGCAAATTTGATAAACATTGAGGAAATCCAGGAAGAACCATTAATTAAACATCATAAATCAACATTTACATCTAGAGAAAGGCTCTTTGTGGCAAATGAGGCAATTAATGAAGATTTTAAGACACACACACTAAATTAACAAAAAAGATGTCCAGCTATAATTTTGATAAAAACATGTACTTTGAAGCACTGAGCCATTTTAATTCCTTCTCATCACTAGATGATCTACAGAACATCTGCTAATCTTTCTTGATTAAACTATTCATCAAGAGTTGAAAAAGAATGACAGAGTAAAAATAAAAGTAAAAACTATAAATCACTCAATGCTTTACGTTTAAGCCTACATTCTCAAGTGGTTAATTTTTAGAAGTAAAATTAAGACATCACTTATCACAAACTTCTCCATTCCTAGTCTAAACAAGTTTTCCCCACTGAATCTTTTGTCTCCTTATTCCTTCTCTGAAAACTCATCCCTCTACATCTTTACACAGGTCCTGGGATTCTCATCTGTAATTTCACTTTCAGACATGCTGTTCCTTCTTCCTAAGCCATCTAGACCATCTCTTTTTCACTCCCTTTGCCCTCCTCATTCATACCCTTCTTATTTCCTTCATACTGAGAGTTGTCACCACTTGTAATTTACCTTGAAGTGATAATACTTTGTTGCTATCAATCTCCCTCACTAGTATTTATGCCTCTTGAAAGCAAACTATTATGCTGACATCTATGCAGGAAGCCTAGCAAATGATAGCTTTTCAAGAATTATCTCCCGAGTGAGTGAGTGACTGAATCAATGGATGGATGGATACAGAGAACTACAGGGTACCATTGAACTAGAGGTGTTCTAAACTGGGAGTTATCACGTGATCAAATGTGGACATGCCAAAAACAGCTCTAGCTATGGAAACCATCTGGTTAAGAGAAACTTCTTAGAAGACCCTGAGAAATCATGGAGATAGCTTAGACTAAGGCAGGTATGACAGGGAAGAAAATGAAAAGACAATTATGAGACTTTCCACATAGGTAAATAATACATACTATACAGACTGCCAGCTTCTAGGTTATAACTGAAAGGGAAAAGTGTAGGAAAACTATGGTGATTTATTCACCCAACAAATAATTGAGGCTACAAAAGGCAGGCATAATACCTGTTCTCATGGAATTTATAGTCTAGGAGAGAAGATATTTAACAAATAATTATGTAAACAATTTATTTTATCACAGCAGAAGTAGGATAAGTGTGTAGTGTGGCTTTTGCTGAGGCAAGGGATGCAGAGGAGAGAATGAGAAGGACAAAAGGACCACAGTGTGGAGAATCCTTGCCAGTCTGTTCATAGGGGACAAGCATCAGCTGTAAAAATACTCTGGATGCATTCTAAATGTGAAGGTGATTATTCTTCTTCCTCTGTACCCATTACCCCTCCCCACCCTCAACAGAGAGCCTTCAACATGTTTCTCAAAGGCGAGCATGAACCAGCAGCACCAAGGTGGCTTTTGGCCACTAGCCGTGTGATCTTGCTTCTCAGTTTCCTTTTCTATCAAGTGAAATGTACTATATGAATATATTTGCTTATTGAAAAAGGAGATTAAAACGTAAAAAGAAAAGGACACCACTTTAAACTTGAAAAGAGGAAAAGAAGGAAATTGCAACCAGCAGTGTCTAAGGTTTCATCCAGTTCTGCAATCCTGTGATTTTGTTGCTCAACAATGATTTGTTAGTTATTTTGATTCTTTTGGCATGCTCGGTTGACAGGCTACTGGATATGCTTTGTTCATCTCTTCAGAAGGCTTGGCTCACAGGTCTCAGCCACATGTGAAATGGCATGGTGAGGGAGGGATTTGGATTGGCCAGTTGGATTGCCAAGAGTTTGACAAGTAACTTGTCAACCAGCACAGGCCGATCTGTGTTGTGATCTCACCCGGAAAACAACATGAATAAATGCACAAAAAGAAAGCAACAAAGACCCTGTGGAGTAGAACGCTGACATAGGTAGGTTTAAAAATAAAACTCTCAGCCAGAATAAATATAGATAGATAAAATGACAGATAAAGAAGCACAGGACAAATATAAAGAATACTGTTGACTCAACTGGGGAGAGTATAGTTTTACAATGGTTAACATCTCTGTTCCTGCAGCTTGCCAGCAGAGAAAGACATCCTAGTAACCCTTCAGGATCATACAAAAGACTAAGACATAGTCAGGATTAGTCTACCGATTTACATATGTATCATAGCATGTAGTAAATGACGAACAAGTGTTAATTATTTCTAGGACTATTACTTTGTATTACCACTGCTACCTCCTTCTGAACTATGGATCCATATTTTAAATGGAGAGGAGAGTACTAAAGAGTGGAATAAGTGAATTTAAGGTAAAACTGAGAAATAAGTTACGAAATTTTAAAAACCTATTGGTCAAAGCAATCATTAGTTAATGCTAATATTTTCCATGACTTCAAAGATCACATCCATCTATGTTGCCTGATCTTTGCCCCCATTGCTGATATCTCTCCTCCTTTAATGTGCTCTCGCAGTAGGCTGTCAGAGGTAGACTATGAAAAGTTTACAGTCTCATTTCCTAACTATGTGATTCAAAATATAATAATATTTTCAAGGCTGAGGAAAGAGGATTGCTTGAGCCTAGATGTCACTCTGAGCCACATACAGAGGCATTGACTCTAAGTACATAAACAAGTAACTAATATTAAGATCTCTAGTTAAAAAAAAGAAAACCTGTGGAATGTGTATTACAGTTGCAGTATATCAGTAATATCAGTGGTCCTGTGCTAGATCAGAGGGTTGGCTTCACAATCATTCCAACCTTCCTCTCTTGCTCCCCCTATAGAAACTGGAGAATGAAGCCCTTGCAGTTCTAGTCTCCCTAAGGATTAAAAGTGATCTGTTGTTGGAACTACCAACAACAAATGCTGGAGAGGCTGCAGGGGTGGGGTGGGGGAAGAACTCTTCTGCGTTGTTGGTGGGAGTGCAGACTGGTATAACCATTGTGGAGGTCAGCCTGGAGATTCCTCAAAAAGCTGGGGTTGGAAGGCCCATTTGACCCAGCTATTCCACTTCTGGGCATATTCCCAGAAGAACTGAAAACATCATACCACAGTGATATATATGCATCCATGTTTATAGCAGCACAGTTTGTAATAGCCAGATCTTGGAAACAACCTAAGTGTCCATCAACTGAGAGTGGATAAAAAAGATGTGGTATTTTTATATAATGGAGTACTACTCTGCTATAAAGAATGATCATATTGAGATATTTTTAAGTAAATGGATGCAACTAGAGGCCATACTCATAAGTGAAATAAATCAAACTCGCATGTGTAAATACCATATAGTCCCCTAGTGTAAGAAATGGTAAGAGTACATAAGATACAAAAAACTCGTTAAATACAGTGAAAGAATAAGAATCTGCTTAAAGGGGAAAGAATAATATCTCAGGGAAAATGAGGAAAAAGAAAAAGGAAGGGGAAAAAAATGTCTATAATTATATAAACACACTTAGGATAGCTAAGATGATTGTGCTACAAATTCTATAAGTTCTTGAAACAAAATAGTTAACAGTGATAGGATTGGAACAACTGTGCGTATTATCATATGGTGATCTGAGGAACTCTTGAAGATCATTATGTAAAATAACAACCCTAGTTATGCTCATACCACCTTGTTTTGAAGGCCTACATTGTCAGTGTTTGGGGCTCTTTGCTAGTGTTATTTATTTGTCTTTTCTGTTTTGTAAAGTTTTTCTAGGAATTTGTTTTGTTTTGTTTTTCCCTCTAATACAGAAAGGACAGGTATACATGTAGAGACTCATACATGCATAGAACTTCTCTTAAACAGTTTATGAGACTCAATTATATAATGCATGATGAAATGAACAGCTGTTTTGAAGAAAAAGAGACCCTAAGGTACCCAGTGCTTATTCCGTAGCGTCATGCTGTGAAATCCAGCAAAACTATTATTCTTTGTTCAGAGTGATTTTAGTCTGTTTTGTATTGTTTAATTTTAACATACGTGAAGTTACGGGCAGCTATTTTGAAAAGAATGAGACATTATGGCAGCCATTGTTGACTTCCCTATTGTCTGGTTTTGAAGACCTATAATGCTTTCATCATTCTGTTTTGATCAATTTAATACTATTTTGTTGTATATGAATTCATTGTGTGTGAAAATATGGATAACCATTTAGAAGAAAACAAGAAGCAATATGACAGACAGTGAAGATCTCCTGTTGTCTTACTTGGAAATCAGTGTTTCTTACATTATTTTCTTCTGATCTGTTTTGTTCATCTTGTTATGTTTAATTTTACCCTCTTTAAAATAAAATTTTAAAAAAGCAGTGATCTGTGACATAATATTGCCAAATAAAATACAGTACAAGTTACTGTGCCTGAAATAAAAAGCTTCAGATAAAGCTTCAGTAATACCCCTGGGTTGGCAGCCATGGACTGCCCATGTCCAAATTTCTTGTTATGTAAAAACAACAAACCTGCTAGAGATTTAGCTCAATGGCATAAAAGCACAAGGTCGTCTGTTCGATCCCTGGTATCAAAAAAACAAAAAACAAAACCAAAAACAACCCTGGAGTTGTTATAACTCCTTGAGAAACAATAGTAACAGTATATGAAACACACAAGAGCTGAAATTATGAAATGAAAGAAAGTCTAGAAAAGAAAATGGACCAAACATTGAGCAACAGTCAACAAGGCACAATTTGAAGACCACGTGCATCTGATTTCAGTCTATGAAAGAAGGGAGAAGAGCCACAGAGTTGAAGTCCCAGATGTGAGGCATTGGGAAGGATCGGTTTAACAGCTGAGGCAATGAGGCAAGATACACAGGATGGGTCTGCAAGGCCCACAGAAGTTAGACAATGGGAAATTGGGCCGTCTACAGTTTCCTGAGCAATGAAAAATACAATGAAAAGAGTTTCATGATATTTACCTCACAATGGTATAAAAATGTACAAGTTTAATATATTTTCTCTCAAGTAAAGTATAGTATACAATGAGAATGTGTAGATATCTTTTCCCTTTCCATTAAAAATACAGCTGGTCAACTGGTCTGAAAGGAAAATGACATAATCAAAGCTTTGGGTGAACATGGTTTTTTGTTTTGTTTTATTTTTGTTCTTGTTTTTTTGGTACCAGGGATCGAACTCACAACCTCATGCTTACCAGGCAGGCACTTATGACATGAGCTAAATCCCTGGCCTGAACATGATATTTTTAAAAAGAAATTTCTTTTGAATCCAAGAAATGCCTGTCACCCTTTGGAGACAGGCTGGGTGGGTAAAGCTACCCATCAAATGACATTAGTGTAGAAATTTATCTGCCATTCTCCAAGGCTGTAAAGGGAAATGCCAAGATCATCTATAAAATACTGTGAATCTCTGACAAAAAGTCCAAATTATTATCAATTACCTTAATTTCACTTTTTATTCTGGGACTCTTCACTGATCAGATAGATAGGAAGACAGTCTAAAGTTTCAGATTCGTTGACTTTTTCTTTTACTCCTTTGTTTCAGAAATAGACTCCTGGCTATAAATAAAGTGACTTGGAGACCTGGTCTCATTTTATAGCAGCACAGAATATGTGCTGCCCAATGACAGGAGACAGGCTAACTCACTGTCTTCTAGATTTTGAGACAGGTGACCTTGGGAACCTAAGCAGGAAATCAGGGCCACTTCTTTTGTCTTTATATGGTAAAGCTCAGGAAAGCCTTACATTCAAAATCCTCTCTCCCACATCACCCACCATGAGTCACCCCTACGCCGCAGCTGTCACTTACAGTTTCAGAGTTCGCCATAGGCAGAGAAGCCAATGAATTAAAAGAATGACCAGTGAGTTCATGACCGTCATTCTCAGCCGGGCTTAAGCTAGGTACAAAGACTAGAAGTGGAGTTGCTGAAGGAAGGCTCTCTTTATTTTCTCTTCAGATGACATCAAGATTTTTTTTATAGATGTGAGATACATACAGAAGTAGAAGTAATTCCTAGTAATCCAGGAATTCAGTCTGGGGAATATTCACAGAGCCAGATTTCCAACTGATTTCCATAGATTTCTTTGTTTCCCATGCACAGGTATAATGGAATACTTGATTTAAACTAATCCAGCTTCTTACTTGTGGGAAACAATTTTAATGTAAAAGAGTTTTGCTTGCCCTGTCTTGATATTATCAATTTCACTTAGAAATAGCAACACGTGCTATGGAATGTCAGTAGTGAGGATAAAGGTTCATATTCTAGAGCTGAGCAATCTGAGTTTGAACCCTAATTCTGGCACTTGTTGTGTGACCTGAGGTGAATTATTTAACTTCTCTGTGCCTTGCTTCATTAATCTGCAAATATGAATTACACTAGTGCTTACTGTATGTGTTTATCATAAGGATTAACTAAATTAGCATGTTTATAGTGTTGGAGATGTATCCAGAACACAAGGAGAGCTATGGAAGCCTCAAGCATCATTATAATTGGATACATTTCAATATTCATCATTTGGCCAGTGAAAACCCATTATATTCCAGACACTGTTTTACCAACTGATAACACAGAGTGAACAAGACAAATGAGAGCTCTGAATTTGTGGTACCTATGTCATAGTTGAGGAGGCAGATGGTAAACAAAAACAATATACCTTTCAGGCAATGATAAATATTGTTTAAAAATGACAATGAGTAATGTCATTGAGGGTGACTGAGATCAAGGGCTGGCTGAGCAGAAAATCCTCTTGGAATGACACCAATGTTGAGACCTCAATTCTGTCTCCCCTGTAAGGAATACTAAACAAGCTGTGGCACTCTCCATTCTTCAAGCTTCTGTAAATTAGGTCCTTCCTACTTTAACCTTATTACCTTTATTTTTACACCATAGATGTTTTTAAGGATAAGAAATAAAACATATAATGAGAGAGATTTGAAAAGTAGGAACTCATCTCTATGAAGAGTCACCCAAATGAAAGCACCAACAGGAAAGGAGGGAAGAAGCAAAGGAACATCATTGCCCCAGCCCAACATCCTCCCAGACCCTCAGGCAGATCAGACTTCAGACACTTATGTCCTGTCATCAGTCAACTTCAGGAAACTTTTCAAAATTGTTGCTCAATCTACAAGGACAGGGAGTAGAGGAAATGAGAGAGGGAGGAAGTTCTGCTCCTTGGTGGATGTTGAAAATCAGTGTAAACATTACTTTTATGTTTGTTCAGTCTAGCCACCTAAAATTTTGGTGTGTGTTGAGGGCAAGGGGACTGTTATCTTGTGGAAATGGAGCAAAATCCACTTGGTGGGAATGTCAGTCCTGACTCTGATAGGAAGAATATGTGTGGTCTGAGCTGTGCTTTGCAAGTGACCAATGCCGTTTTCAACTGAATTGGAAGTTTTTTTAAAAAACAGATTTAGCTTTCTTAGTTGAATGAGTGCTCTTATACACATACATGGTAAGTTTCCATTTGATCCTATTCCCAGCTCAGAGCCTCAAAAGATGCCATCCTTGAAATTCTTACTCTTCACTTAACAGGTATCTCACCTTTCAGATACGTTCTTCTCAGAGAGACCATTCCTGGTCACCTTAGCTAAGCAAGTTCTCCTACCACTCAATTTCCTGATGCTGAGACCTTTTTGTTTAAGAAAATGAGAGAGAAAAGAACCTGGGCCTCAATTTGTAAGTATTCATTTATTTCTACCTTCCTAATTTAGACAACAGTCTACACCAAAAAAAAAAAATAGTTACATGGGTCTCTTTTCTCTACAAATGCACACCCAATTCTTTGTCAGGTACTTGGCAGTGCAAGGAGTTCAACACTTGTTGAAATAAGAATCCATACCATGGACATGGGAGGTGAACATCTTTCCAAATGAAGAAATGGAATCTCAAGAGATTAGTGCCTTGCTCAGCATCCCACAGCTGGTAACGGAATGGGAGCTCTAACTTGGGGCTTTTCTTGCTTGATTTTTAAGGCTTTTTTTCTACTACACAAGACATAGACTGCAACTCACCAATGGCTGTGAAAGGTACTAGAGAGTTTGGGTTCCAGATCTCCCAGTGGGAGGCAGATTAAAGCAGATGATGATTAGGAATCCTCACTTCTGAAAGCCTTGCCACAGAGTGGTCTTGAACACATTCAGGCAGAAAAGTTTCCACATCTCTAATTCCCACTGATGGTATCAAGTGGTGGTTGAGGCCATGCATTCTGGAACTAGATCTTTTGGTTCCAACTCCAGTTTCTCTTCTTACCAGCTGTGTAACTCTGGGTAAATTACTAACATTTGTGTTTAATCTGCTTGTCTTTATCATGGAGATAATAATCACGGTGTAGATGTTCCACATACTCTACCTAGAATATGAGGGGAAGTGTTCTCCAAAAATAAATGTTCAATACATACTGAAAAGATCCATAAACACATCCCTCCTATGTACAAGAAGTCACTTTTTTAGCTAGCAGGATCATGATCAAGGTGAAAAATGGTTGAAAGTATATTTTGAATTTTGGAGACTCTTTACTATTGTCCTTTTTATGGAAATATATTCATATAGAAATGATTATAATTCTCAAGTTATAAACCAAAAAGTTTCATGCATTGCCTGTTTTGTTTCAGCACATATTGCTGGAGTTTTGAGCAGCTACATTTTTCTCAAACTTTTTCAGCTGCTGCACACCCAGCATGATGCCTTAAGATGCAATATGTCAGGTGAAAATGAAAAACACATGTTTTATCAGCACTTGGTTTCAAGTATTCATGGGTTTCCAAAAAACACAGATTTGAGAATTAAGATTTTCCAGCAAACCAGACTGAGATGCAGATTTCCCATGGTTGCTGAAGTTGCTATTAGAATAGATTCACCAGCTAGTATTGAATGTGAGCAAAAGGTTCTGTTTTCACAGATTGGATGATAGCAGAGAATCATGATAACAAGAAATATTTTTTTTCTTTTTTAACAAACTTGGATATTGTGTCTTAAAAAGAGAAAGAAAAAAAAAACTATGAGAAACAAGACAGCTGTCACATGGGTAAAGGGATAAATAAGTTTAGTGTTATGTCAAGTGAGTAGAGCAAGTCCGGTGGGTAGACACTACCCCAAAATATAATTGGCTCTTTAGAAGCCATCCCAGTAGTTAACACATTGGCAGAGAGTTGTGGGAGATAGAAAGCCCACAGGTTCACCAAATGGGCAGAAAGTGAGTAGCCACCTTACAGGACTGTTTTGAAGTTATCCAACTGCGACAGTTGAGATAGAAGGTTGTTTTTTTTTTTCCAATCTTGTGAATCCATTTTTCTGAATGTACCATAGCATATCATCCCTTCAAATTAGAGTGCATCCATCCTTGATCAAAAATTCTGTGTTTATACAACTACTGTCAATATTGACATTTTTTCTGACTGATAGTGGAAATTCAACATAGTCAAGGGACTTTACATATTTATGCTGTCTCTGATAAACAAAAATTAACTCTCACAATTTATATCACTGTTGCTTATACAGTGTCAAGACAGATGTTCAATATAAATGAATCAAGGAAGGTCAGAGTTTTGACTTCCAAGAAGCAAAGATCATCTCAGAAGGAGAATGTGGTGGCCTTGTGTTTAAGGTCTTATCCTAGAAAACCAATGAGTTTTCTGAGAACAACCAGTCTCTTCAACCCTGGCTGTCCCTGCTATCGCTTGGAGCAAAGAAACTCCCTGCTTGCCAGCTTGCCTGCTCAACAGAATACAGAGTTGTTTGTTGGCTGCCCCAGATTCTCTCTGCTCTGTTGAGAGAGGCCAGAAAGAAGAATTCAGAGAGCGACAGCAGCTGAGCAGCTTGGCTGACCTGCACACTGGGTGTGTGATTCCAGAGCAACTCTCTAAGGAAAGGGAGGAGGAGGACAGAGCAATAAATTAGTCAAACAAACTTTCTTATAGGACCTGCCTCCATCCTCTATCCTCAGCTCTCTTTCTTACATACTCAGGTGGATTAATACAACCAATCTAAACTTTGTAGAATGCTTGCTATGGTGTGAAACGTATTTGCCTGTAATATCTCAATCTCTAAACAGTCTATGATTATTTATAGTACATCAATTTTCAAAGAAGTAAACTGAAGCAGCATTTGGGCCAGGATCACACAGGTTATAAGTGGTAAACTTGCTGTTTGAAAAGACAAGTTGATTTAGAAGTCTGAGATTTTTAACTACTTCTCTAAGTCAAGTAGAAAGCATGGAGAGAGGAGGCATTAAATGTTGGCTTAAGGATTTTTTGTTTTTTCTCCAACAAATTAATTTGTTTGTTCTTAATGCAGTTAAATCTATCCATATGCAAGGTTCATTTGATGATCTTTACCACACTAAACTGAGCTCTTCCTGCATCAGGGCTATTCTTTCTGCTTCTCAACTATTAGCCTGGCCCAGAGGTAGGTACTGAGCCATTAGATGCTGAATGAATGAACATAGCAAAGGAAAGGACGAAAGAGATCTGTGTAGAGAAATCAGAGAAACATTATAGCAGAAGCAATGTCACGTAGCATGTTGTCTTTCATTTCTCAAGTGCTGCTGTTTGATTCTATGGGCCACCCCTTGATCATTGTGTCCGGTGATTTCCATAACATCCTCCCATAGGACTTGGTATTCTTTGAGTTCACACTTTCCCTGCCCCAGACCTGGATAACTCATTGTCCACATACAAACTGCTGATTCTCTCTACAGTCATCCCCTCCTTCTCTTTTCTTTCAGAATGCAGATTTCCAGTGCCACATTCCCTTGGCTCAGAGGATTCTATTTATTTTCCTTGAGTGCTAAAATATCTTTTTCAAGGTCTTGAGGGCAAAGGAGATTGACAGATACTAAGCCTTCTGGGAGAGGTGACCAGACAGGAGATGGACAATAAACAGGCTTAGCTGGTTGCTGTGGTGGCCACAGCAGTGATAAGTTTCAGTAAATAAACAGAGGTACATTCAGGAAACCTGTGCAGTCTTACCATAATGCAGACCACAAAAACCCCCAATCACTGTCTGCCTCTCAAGTCTTGCATAGGAAAGGCACTCTCTGCTGACCTCCCTGGGAGATTGCTGCTCTTGTGAACCAGTGTTAGAGTTCCAGGAGGAGCTGCCCAATAGCATGAGAGAAATTCCCTTAACTGCACTGGGAAGAGTTTCCAGATCACTGGAAAAGAGAAGTCACTGCCACATGGCAGTAGGTGGATTAGGAACATTCCCATAAATTGTATCATGTAAATTGTGAACAGTCCTGAAAGGCAGGCATCATTTTTTTTATTCTGTAGATGAGAAACCCACATCATCTCCAAACTCACACACACAAAAACAGTCCCCCTTTGTCCTAAGCCACATGTGAATCTTTGATTTCTTGAACACTCAGTATGTGCTATGCACTCTCATGGAAATGATTTCTACTCATTGCTCTGGTTTGTCTCAACTGAAGATGAGGTGAAACTTCTTAGCCATGACAGGTCTTGGCGAGGGGAAAACCATAGAACTTCATCCTTTCCTTTTACTCTGTGAATGACTACAAACAACTATACGGCACAAATCCCTTTCCACATTTTAAGAAACAGGTCATGGGAATCAGAACTGGTCATTTAAATGAATTTCACATATTTCTGAGCTAAGACTTTTCAGGGTTTTGGTATTAGATTTTAAGCCAAAAGATTAATTTAGCCCAGTGTTTCTCAACCATGACCTCATGTACAAATATTACCAATGCCTGGGCTCCACCCCAGAACTCATGATTCAAACCCTATGAGGATGGATGTCAAGATCCTCGAGTGACAGCAACAGGTAGCCAGGGCTGAGTCGCCCTTCAATTTAGGGGTCCATTTTATCTAAAAAACAAAAAAGGATCAAAGTTCAAGTGGCCTTGAAGAGTCAAGGTGGATCTTAGATTTTTCCCACAGAATGTTGGTGATCAAAAACTCCAAGCCGATAACAACAAAGCAACTGGGATGCGTATTTTAGAACAAATGACCAGCAGCCTAAGCAGAAGACAGGGAAAGAAAGATTATACAAACCACCACATTAATTATAGAAAACCAGATGCCCTGGCAGAAGGCCAGGGGCGTGGCAGAACGGATAGGGGTGGGGGACAGGAGAAATTTTAGGAAATTAGAAATTTTAATAACTTTGACCATCAAGGATTGCAACTGGATGCCGAATTGTTTCTAAGTTATTGCAAACCTTGAGAGCAAAACCAGATGAGAAAAGAAACTCTTGTATCACGTTCCGGCTGCTTTTCATTTCTCAAGATTAGAACAGAAAGGAAATGAAGCCTTGGTAGGGCTCCTTTCCCCAAATCTGATTAAAGGCCCCCAACAGGCTCGCGTTATGAACACCAGGGGGAGTAAGACCTATTTTGCCATTGTTCAACAGGCTTTTCCATAGAGTAGGAGAAAAATCATTCTTTAGCCCACTCCTTGAATAGGTTCTTCCTGCTTTCTTGGCAAGAGATGACTATCTCCTTCTGCTCATTTAAAAAATTCAACTCTCTTTAAAAGCAACAAGGTGGATTCCATTCCATCGCCCAGTGTTTTAAAGTATTAACGTAGTGGAGGGATTTAAGAGATCAGAAGTTAGTGACAGAGTTCTGGATTTGCCTTTTTTAAAAATAAAATTGCTGCGGATTTTTTTGGGGGGAGGGGTTGAACCCAGGGCCTCCCACAAGTCAGCAAGTGCTCTACCTCTGAGCTACATCCCTGGTGCAACTTCCTGGGTATGAATCCCCAAAAGAGCAGTTAATAGCTGCCTCATTACAACGGGTTACTTAATTTCTCATGCACTGGTTTTCCCGTTTGTTAAAATGGGGATAGTAATAGTAACATACCTCTTACGACCCTTATGAGAACTGATTGGATAACATACAAAACTTGGAGCAGTGCTGGACACACACCAAGCAATAGGTATTAGCCCATGCTAACATCTAAAGAGTCTGTCAGGAGATTTTTATCTGAATTGTGAACTCTTTTATACTTCACACATTCAAACATTCTAAATATCATGTAATAAAAGGTGTAAAGCTAAAAGCACAAGAATGGTAAAGTGGGTGGAGTATTTGACACGAAGTAGTATTTTGAAGAAAAAAGGAATGACTTTTCTAAGGGATACATGACAATAATATAAGGAAAACAATGAATTACAGTATTTAAAAGTGGTTAATACCTGTGTTAAGTATAAAACAAGCTACCTCCCAAAAGAATGAACTTATAAGATAAACTACTCTAAAGAAGAAAGACAAAAACAAGTTAGGGTATCTTTATCCAAACTCTTCCCAAAGGGTTTAGGACCCTAAGTGAAGAAAAGAAGCTCATGATACTCATAACAAGGTAGGACTTCTTTGGTTTCACCATAGCCAAAAAACTCTAACAGTGGTTATTCCACTAAAGGTGCAAGTTCTTTTGTAATTTCACAAAATTGTTTTCATTGAAATAAATTATTTGCTGGGATACCATGTCACTTTAACAAAATGAGTGGTCAGTAAGGAAGACCTGTGTTGATCCCCCCAGCTCCCCAGGGACAATGGCACACTTTCATGGAAGGAGGCCATGGAATAAACTCGGCTGCATCACACATTCCTACAACGAGGGAGAACTTCACTTGCATGTTTTTTCATACTAGCGCACATAACTTTTTTCCCTTGTGGATCTTCAGCGAAGCAAGGCTATTGCCTTGGCTGTATGGAATTCAGCAAACAGAAATGCATAACCAGTGACCACACACTCACATCTGGATGAGATTTTGGCTGACTGCACATTGGGATTTTAACTCCAGCCACTAACAAGGATCCCCTTCTTTTTGACTATATAAGTCAACTTTGAGAGCCACTGGGTAGAGCGACTTCATTTTCCAATTCCTTCCAAGCCTACCATGCTTTGATAAAAGATATTCACTCTCTGGCCTTCTGGACAGCTTGTTCTTGGAGGTACCAAGGTCTGGCAAGCAGTGAGGACGATAGAGGAGGGGGCTGGCTTTAAAAGCAGAGGGAAACATTCTTTTCATTGTCACATCCACACGTGTGGGGAAAGTGGACAAAGGTACCTGGTGGAATGGCACCATGGCCAAACCATAGCCTAATTCTGGCTTCAATCCAGCTTTGTATTCATTTCACCTTCCAAGCCTCATTTCCTCAACTGTAAAATGGGGTTAATGATAGTCTCTAACTTTATGATGTAATCATGGTAATTCAACAAAGTGGTGCTTATAAAATCCTTTGTCTTACACTGTATTCTGAAATCCTCACAAAAATCCTATAAGAACTACGGTACTGTTCTGTCTGATAGGAGAGTGAGGCTTAGAGATATTATTTAAGGCTCCAGTGTCCTCCAGGGGGTAAACAGAAGCTGGGTAGGACACAGGATTGTCCAGCTCTACAGCCTGTGTTCAGGCACTTATGGGCCCATATCACAAAAACCAAGAAAGCTAGGACAAGGTTTCTCAGACCATCAGGACTCGCCCTTCTTTCTATAGAAGAGAAATATAACTGGTAGAAGTTCAGCGCGGTGACCAAACTAACTTGAAATAAACTGGAAGTGAAAGATGCATAAAAGACATTACTTCTTTGGACTCTGTCCCATGGCTTTTCCTAGGTTGGTCTGTATCTCAAGCAAGAAAGAGCAAGAGCATATTGAGAAAAATGCTCAACTTGAACACCGAAATAACGAGTGTTTACTGAGGTGAGAGCAGTAGAGCATTATAGAAAGAGACAGAGCCTCCTTTTATACAAACCCTAGTTGTGTAATATCTAAAAATATTGATTAAATGTAATAGGAAATTTAGCCATTTTGAGCTGTAAACGAAGTTAATATTTCCTAATCAATTATTATAAATTATTTAACTGTTCATTAAATATATACTATCGAGACATAAACTTAGCTAAACAAATAACAACTAGTTTTCTCAAGTATAAACAGAAATCTAGTTTTAAAATTTGCCATTTTTTTGACTGCTTCTGACACTGTCCTCAAATATACTCACTCAAAAACTTGAAAACAAAATTAAAGCAAGTTATTAAATCTTAACTGCCTCTTTGGCTTTAGAATTTGCACAAATTATACCTAAAAAATAGAAAGCATTTGTTACATAATGGACCTCAATGCTTAATTTTCATTTATGCATGGGTTTACAGATTTAAGAATGTTTTATCTATTTATGTGAATTTAAAACTACCTGGCTGAAACACCTGTAGAGGGCAGCATGTTATATTCATTTAATGGGTGAATCCACAATCTTTTACTACTGGTGACTGTGGTCATCATCATCACCATCATTCTCATTATTCTTATCATAGTTTTGGGGCTTCATGGCAGAGAAAAAATTGTATAGCAAAGTTGCAAGGTAAATCTCACAAATATATACACTTTCTTCTCTCTTTGACTATTAGTATTCTTCATATTTTTCTGATGTATGATTTTATTCAAGATCAAAAAAGTTCTTTACTTGCACATCACAAATCTTCTCAACTGTGTGAGCTCTTGGCACCAAATTCTGCCATCCTGTTAGTAAATAATTCAAAACTGTCTAACACAACATGCAAAGACTATCACAGTGCTACAGGCAGGGCAATCAAATGGAAACAAAAGTTCCTTGCCGAGATATGTTTTCACTTGCATTAGTCTGTGGTCAGAAACAAACACTCCCTGTAGAATCTGTTTCTTTAAGATTCTAAAAATAAATTGATCTGTGACTTTGCTGTAATACATACAGTGAGTCAGATCAAGGAGTAAGAGCCATTTATAGAATGTGAACTAAACACTGGCCTGAGACAACCATTTAACCCTCACAAACAGAGACGTGGCACTCCAAATTGTGCAGAGTTTGATCTTCAAAGCTTTTTGAAATACAAAGACTCTTTATTATGACTAGTTAAAAATATTAGACTATAGCTAAAGGGTATCGCAAGATCCACACATTTCATAACCAGAAAACTGGTGTTAAAGTGCACATGTGTATATCTACGTGTGAATTCTTGGAACATATTATAGATATGCCCATATTCATATGTGTAAAAGCAGATATTGTATTTGATGCATAGTAACACGCTGTCATTCCACACAAAGTAGTAGGTGGGAATATTCTGGGTTGCTTTGCACAGTGACTTAAACTGGCATTGTATGATCATAATTGAACATCTGTGAGCCTCAGTTTCTTCATCTGTAAAATGGAAACAAATATCATACCTACCTCAAGAGGTGGAAATGAGGACTGAATAAGACATTACATAGAAAGTGCTCAGGACACATAATAAAATGTTAAGGAAGATAGGTTCTAGGTTCTATTCTGTCCCCCTGGCAGTTATGGATGGCATTTTTCTCTATACTCTTCTCTATATTTTTTAGATTTATTCCTAGGTCATGTCCTTATAGTCTTGCAAATAGCTGCCTTATAGGGCAACTCCAGTGGCTACAGGTTGGCAAGTTTTCTTTGCCCTTCTGCATGACAGATGTCATGAATATCTTTAAAGCAATGGATGACTGAAGGAAATGTGTGTGTGTGTGAGAGAGAGAGAGAGAGAGAAAGAGAAGGAGAGAGACATACAGACAGAGAGAGCGAATATGAGAATGTGTATATGTGTATAAAATTCAAATTGTCACATTGACTATGCTACCCTCCTCAGCATGAATTTTATCACAGGCCAACATGTAGTCACATGGTCTGTGCATCGATCTCAAATATAGCACATTGCAAAGAGCTGCGTGGCAAGAAATATGGCTTCAAATCACCATGTTAATCACTGATCACCTCCTCCATGGGAATAATGGTATCTTTTGGTCTTTGTCCAGTTAGAATCTGCCTGCCACTTCCTACTGCCCATTCACCAACAAATAAGCCACAAGTGATACGAAATTCCATCTGGGTGTCAGGGTGAGTCAGTTCTGCTAACAATGTTATTTAGGTTATAGGCTTTTCTATAATTAAAACAATAAAGCAGCCGTTTTAATTTTTTTCTCACCTCTGGAGACATGCTGGCCTTACTACGTGAGGTTGCAGTTGCTATGATGCCACCATTCTGCCTTTCAGGTGTGGTTTCAAGGTCACACATGACACTTCCATCTGGAAGGTTGCCTTCACAGTGTACCATAGATACATTCTGCTACTTGGGGGGTGAGATCATGGGCTGGCATGAATTTATCACTCTTTTAAACAAATGGGGTTGAACTCAATCTACTGATCTTGCTCTGGAGACTAGTGATGCAGGCTGTGTAAAAACAAAGCAATGCAACATAAACAAGAGAAACCACAGTGCACGTGGCCACTTTGTTCAGAAGGTGACGTAACTGAATTTAATCTGTGAAAGTTTTGTCACATGAACACCCAGAAATAGCTATAACCTAAACATGAGGGCAGGAGACAACTCATTTAGAAATGAATGGATACATTCCATTGTGGTTGTATAGTGTTCAAAATCTATTTTGAGGCAAAATGAATACTGTAAATACTTTCCCTTGTTCATAACTATCATAATCCAAACTTTCTGGCTGTCAACATTTTTAGCAGCCCTGCATGCCACTGATTTTTTTTTTATAAACCACCTGACAAACATTATTTTATGAGGCATGGAATTCCCTGTGATTCTTGGATGCAAAAGGACAGCCAAGACTAGGCTGAACCCTGTGACTGATTCTAAGTTGGATATCTCTAGGGGCTGTCCTAGTCTCTCTGTGCAATTCTAAGGCCACTCCGTTCTGATGGCCCTTGAGAGCTGCTGCCATATTAGGCATGTGGAAATGTACGTGTCACACTGAAATTATTTTGGAAGTAGTGATTTAACATAACTTTTTGGATTAGCATTCAATTCCAAATTTGGGGCTGATATTTAGGTAAAATTAATTTTATAGACTTAATGTTAGTTTTGTGATGTGTTAATGTCAGCAAAGCATTCCTTCACCCTTCAGTAGTAAGTGGACCAATGAATGTGTCCCATTTTCCATTTCATTCTCTCTTTGACAGCAGCATTTCTATGGCCATCTGTGTAGAAAATATCTGACTGTAAGTGGCTGCCTGGATAGGCTTGCTACAGAATTTCTGTCAATCTGTACCACTGCTTCCAAGTGAATTTAGTCATGGGAGAAATAAAAGGAATTCATTCCTTACAAATCAGCTTTCTCCTCAGATGTCTACACAGCACAAGACCTCAACTCTGGAATTAATATTTTTTTCAATTTCTAAACATTAGATTCCTTCTATTTCTGCACCTTGATAAAAAATAGGTCAGGCACCTGACATTAGTCTCTCCACTCAGTTATTAATTTGGGGGAGAAGGGTTAAATTAGGGGTTAAACCTAGAGCCTTTGCACTGAATTAAACTCCATGCCGTTCTAATTTTTATTTTGAAATTGAGTCTCACTAAGTTGCTAAATTGCCCTGGCTGCATCCAAATGTATAATCCTCTTGCCTCAGCCTCCCAGATTTATGGGATTATAGCATGGACCACCATATCTGGCTATAGCTATTAATTTTTAATTTTTTCCAGTGATTGGTGGTTTCAAGTATACGTCTGATGGAAGTAAGTTTTATTTATTGTGTGAATCATACAGTAATCTAAGGAAAGTAGGACTTAGTCTAAATTGCAGGCTGCCTAGGGCTCCAAGCCCAAAGTTCACTGAAATCATCCTAGAAGTGATACCAGGAGACCAGAAATTTGGGATTCACCTAATGTGGTGCCAAGGTCTCATTACTGATAGAGCCAAACAAAATCACTAATCATTTTAATGTCATTTCTTTATTTCTCTATCCAATTATCTATTATTGATTAATTTGTTATGGTGTTATAAAAAATTTATTAGTCAATACCACATCCAGTTCAAAAAGGCTCAATCAGATTTAAATTAAATAAGCCTTAATTACTGATCAGATCAGAGAGGGTGACCTAAATACAGGAATATATTTTTTCCTGTATTTAGAATCAGTATCAAACCTCCCCAATTTTCAGAACTACTTTTTTCTTTCCAGAAAAAGCTAGCAATTCTCAAGCATTTACAGTGATAAATGCTTCACATAAAGTATTTAATTTCATCCTTATAGTTCTTGATAATCATAAAACCTCTAACAAGAATTATATTAGATCTTGCCTTGGAAAATTCTTTATAGGTCATAAAATGTTATGTGCATAAAGCAAACCCCTGCTGTTTCCCTGAGTAGGTTACAATGTCTGGATTATACTTGCCTTCCTACAAGTGAGGAATTTCTCTTTTCCCATTAAATCAAGAAACAAAGTCATGTATATGCAGATATCTAGCCTAACCTTACTGATAGTTTGTTATCCAGAAATCAAGCAGTTTGGAGGTACTGTCTAGCCAAAAGTGAGGGTATCCAAAGCATGGTAGACCTCCAGGGAAGGCCTACAGAGACCGTGCTTACTGGGAGGGGAAGCATGTCCCAACTGCCTACGACCATATCTGCATTTAGATCTAGAATCAGGGAGCCCCACCAGTCTAGCTGGGCAGAGCCAACAGGCAGCCTGGAGCCCTGAAAACTGGAACAACTGTTTACTCTGTGGGTGGTTGCTCAAGTTCTAAAGTCAGACCTCATCTGATAGAGAAGCAGATGCGTTGACTCAGGGAAAAAAAAAAAAAAAAGAATGAATCTAATTTTTTCCAGAGACTGAATGACATGCTACTTCTGATAGGATCAGTCAGAGTGCCGGTGGTACAGCGAAGGAAAGTTGTAAAATGTCTGTTCCTTTCCTTTAACTGTGTCCCAGGTTACATCACGGTCTCGCCCAGTGTGTAACACATGAATACTAAGCTCTGTTGTCTTTAAGAAGATACAGGTGCCAGTGGGGAGAAAGTCGTTCCTGAAGCCCATTTGTGGCTCACTTTGTACACTCAGCCCTGATTGTCCCCTCCCTGCAGGCTTCGCTGGGTGAAGTTCTACCCGGTAGTTCCTATTCAGCACCCTAACCCTTTCCTCCATGCCCCAGAAGTCAGTTCTTCTTACCATGTCCACAGGATGCTTTGTCTCATGTACCCTTTTTTCTGCAGTGGTAAACTTTACCATGCTTTATAATGAGTTGTATAAAATATCGCTGCCCTACTTGCTTATAAGGAACTGCCTCATGCCATCTGTGTCACTGTGACACCTAGACCGCTTGCTGCTTCAAAGGAGTCATAAGATTAATATTTATCAAGTGAATAAATAAATATTTATTGGTGATAATTAACTTGAACTGAGAACCTCATGGCCTCCAAGCCAGGCTCTGAATTGTGCAAATAGAGCATTGGTCTCTTTCTTCGCTTATTGCTCTTCAAAGCTGTTTCATAATACTGCCCGCCAGGAATTGCTCCCAATTCCCATTAGTAAATTATTAAGTGCTAGGAGAGCAGCAGTGCCTTGTGTGATTAAGAACTGGGTGAAACTGTGAAGGAGGGAAGCCCCCATTTGCTCCTAGTTTTAGAGGTGAGAACTATAGGCTTTATTTTTGTACTGCTTCTATCACAGCCAATATGATTCCAATGATGGATTTTGGAACTGTTTTCTGCTTTCTCTCTTCTCCCTTGTCCCTCATCTTTCACTTGAACTACTTTTAATTCACATACCTAGAATAAAATATAACAGAAAACAGGGTCTACATTACTTATCTGGAACCCAGATTGCTCTAAAAGAAGGTTTCACACTGCTGACTTGTATTCATTTATCAGCTGTATGGATAAAAGAGAAATGGGGAATGAGTGGAGGAGAGAGAGGGTCCATTAGTAATGTTTCTTCTTAAAATGTGAGATCGGTATTATTATGTATACAATTGGTGAGAATCCTCCAGATGTTCTCCTAAATTGCTTGTTCCCTCCCAGAGGTGTTGTTAGATAACCTCTTTACAGGATCCACATAGCAAAAAGACTTTTTACGGGAAAAGTTTCAGATTTAGCTCTCACGTATGTGGGGTCATTCTAGGATGATTTCAGTTCAGATTCCCATGAATCTCAGTGACTTTTGTTCAACTTTTTGAACTTCAGACTAATTTCGAATTGATAATTTTTAAAGTTGGGTGACAGGTCCCTAGAAAGTGGAGATTGTTTTCCTAATCTTTCTACTTATAGAATATCCTTGAAATTTTCCATCAGTTTTATTTTTTTCAAGAAACATTGTTCAGGGTTGTAGCAAAAGACAATGATTTTTAACTGCTAAAATTAAAAAGTGAAAGTTGAGAAGGAAATTCACAGGAAGGTAAGAAGTTTTTAAAAGTGCAGAGCTCTTGTAGAGTGGGGAAAGAGGAGTGTTTGGCAACCTATTGAAGCTGAGTATTCAATCTGTTTGTAGCTACATTAGGCCAGACATAAAACCTACTGGAGTCAAACTCTCATGAGAAAGAGCATGAATTCACACAGTCTTGGTCTCACTACACTTTCACTGCTGACTACAGCTATGACACTGTATGTTTTGTTTTGTTTTGATACTGTATGTTTTAACTAATACCAGGAGATTGTGAAACTGTATTTTACAATATAATTCAAGAACCATTCCATAAGAACAAGATCAAATCCCAAATGAATGGCACAAATGACTGCCACTTGAATATACTTCCAAATATCATTTTACTAACTCCTAAGATATAACATTCCTGAATCTAAATGCTCCAACTGGCATTGAAGGTTGTCTTGATTGAAAGTTGTCCCTATACTGAGGTACTGATAATGCACTTTGGAAAGGGCATCTATAATCCTGTGCCACTCTAAGCCATTGGAAATTCCTGCTGGGATGCTTTACTAAAGTTGAGATCTGATATCCAGAAGAAATCCAGATTTCTAATATACAAATGCCTCATATACTGATACAGATAACTCACTGGCAAGATCTCATTCAAATGTCATGCAATATCAAGCATAAACACAAAAATTTCCAAAAGAGACCCAACATAGGTAATGACCAGTAATCAGTGGGTAAAATCAAAATAGGTGAAGGGACTCCAGTGTTTACATCTAGCACTTTGTTTCAAAAACCCTGACCCAAAGCAGGAATCATTCTTCATTCAGTGCGCATAAACTCAAAATGATCTTTCATTCTGGGCATAACGACTTGAGGACTTGACAACTATGAGTCATCAGTGGCCCTTTGTAAAAAGGATAGGATCCAGGCAGGTGGCAATGGGTTATATGATATTTAAGCCTCAGCAATGCTTGATACTCTGTACCCACCTAATTCTCTATCCTCTGCATCCAGGGCAAGTTTCTGAACCCTGGCCCATCCAGTGTCTTCAGTGTTAGAGTGCATATATTTGTTTTATTTTATTTTATTTTATTTTATTTTATTTTGTACTGGGGACTAAACTCAGGACCTTGTACTTGCCAGGCAGGTGTTGTGCAGCTGACTTACATCCCAAGCCCTAGATCTGATGCATTAAAATGAACCTTGAAAATTTTTAGACCACCACACATTTGCAGCATTCCTTTCAAGGGGAAAAATATTTCTAATTATTTGGTCAAAACAAGCAAAATGCTCAATGACTTGCTAATTTATAGAAATGAAAATATTTTCCTTTGTAGCTCCAGTTGGGAGGACTACACTTCCCCACTGTGGTAATCTACAAAGGATATCAAATCAGAATTACCCAGAATCCTCTGGTTAATTCCAAATTCCTACAGAGAAAGAGTTTGGCTTCTTTTCTAACAATGGCTGCTGCATCTTGGGATGAACTAAAATGTCCAAATTTCTCAATACATCTTTGAGAAGGGTTAAGAACAAAAATCCCATTAAACAATAATGGGATTTGTGTGTGCAACATTACACTCTTTGAACATTTTTGAGAAAGTTACTCTCCTCTTTCCCTTTCGACTAATAACAATTCAACATTATTTAACATAATCCTACTGACAGGTAATTTCTGACACCAAATTTATTACTGGTCTGCCCTTTGAGGGCATGTTTCACTATTAATGTTTCCTTTTAAAAGCTACAGCATACATTAGATTCTCATACAGGGTTTCCCCCATGTTTTCCTTGGAAACCCCTACTTTCTGTGGTATTTTACATTGCCCAAGTCAGTTTTAACTGTATCCTTACACAGACACAAACACAGACACACAGACACACACACACTCCTCTCTTCTACCAATGTCCAGGAATTCACTTAACATGCAGGCATTTTATTCCACCATTATTGGGTTTATCTGTAATTGAATAAACAACAACATTAGTAAAGCATAAATTTAAATATGTTTTTCCTGTTCCTAACTGGCTATGTGACTGAGTGAGCCAGAAGGCCTGACTTTAACATGGCTATTGGAAATGGTGAAGCTGGAGGTTGTGGGCATTGTCCATATAGGGCCAGAGAGACCTGTGAGCAGACACCCAGACTGGTACTTCGGGCCCTTCACCTTGAGGAACATATTTGTGATTCTGACTCATTCAGAGAAATGATTTTTTTCCTGGTGAGTCAGCGTGAAGCTAGGTATTTCTCTACCTGTGCTCACCATACAAGGGCATTGCTACCTGGAGAGTTACATCATCTGCCCCACATGGAAACAAACACCATCTCCGTTTTTTCTGGAATAGTCTTCCTGGCATCATGAGCTCATAGACTGGAGTTGACTGTGCGGTGTCCTTCCTTTGAGAAGGGGCAATGTCTAAATGGCAAGTTGGCAAAAGCAGTACAGGAACAAATGAAAGGAAAGCTTTTTTGCTCTTTTCTGTAATGTTTGAAAGGCTAGGGTTATAATTCGCATAAAGTAAAATTAATCATTTTAATACACATCCTTATATATCCCTTTATGATATGAAATGTATATGGTCATGCAACCACCACCACAACAAAGAAAGAAAATGATTCCGCCATCTCAAAAATTCTCTCACCCTCCTTTGAACTTAATCCCTAACCCTACTATATAGTTATTTAAAAATAATACTCAAATGATTCACATTAGAGGCACGAATTCACCTAAGGGCTGAGATTTACTTTCGAGGTGCTTTTGGGACCCCCTAATACCACCAAAAGATTGATAATGTTTTCAGGGATATCTGTTTGCCTCACTTCTTCCCTGATGGATAACCTGCTTCTGCAGAGATACACATGTATCAAGAAAACTTGTTAACTTTCCAACTCTTCCTCCAAGGTTTAGAGGAAGACTTGTACTTGTTTTTTAATTTAAGGAGAACACAGATCCTTAAGTCTTTCACCTCAACAAAATGTAAACAAGGAAAAGTTAAGGACTCACATGCCCTGTACTTCAGTCTCTGCATCTCTCTTCAAGGTCTGTCCTGTGTGGTGGGCATCAAATCTCCAAGGCCACTGAATGGACCTTCAGCGCAACACTGTGCCAAATCTGTGGTGAAAATCCTCTATCCTGGAGAAGCTGGAACTTACTGGAGATTCTGGCATATTCGAGAAGAGTTAAATTCCTAGGTTACTGGGCCATTAGCAGTAAACCATCCATTTTTCATTTGAAGAAACCTTTTTAAAGGTTGCATTCTTATCTTCGGGAGGCCTATAAATGCAGTTCTTGTGTTTTCATTGGGTTTATTTAGCCTAGGGGATTTAGGGCCCTCTGTTTAGGCAGTAAATTTTCCCCTTTGTGTGAATGTATGTGGTTAATATACTTAAAAATCCATCAGGCAGGCTAACAAAAATGCAGCCGCCTTTACACAGCGGATTTTGGCAAGAATTCAGTCACTCAGGATGGCTGCGTAGTGCTTATAATTAAATTGTGGTCACTAAGCCCAGTGCTATCAACTTCTGTAAAAACGCAAAGCGAGATACCTCTGAGTCCGCCTTTCACCACCTCCCCTCTGACTGCTTCCCTTTGCTGCCAGCTTATCCTCTTCACCTGCTGGCAAAGGAGGACACAAAGAAAAGCCCAAGGGAAACAGGAAGCTCTGCTAGAACCTTTAACTAGATACCATGAAATATCGATGCCATGGCCTGCAAAGAGCACTGAAGAACCCACAGCAGGAGTCATGGTTCTAGGGAGGCCAGGGGAGAAGCTACTCCAGAAAAGAAAACCACAGTGTCTCTGAGATGCCCCTTGAGAGACTTCCAGTTCTTGGTTAGGAACCATGCTGCTAACACTCAGCCATTCAAGTCACACTGTCTGGCTCTCAGGTTACAGGTCCCAGGCCCTTAGAGGTTCCCCTGGCAATGGTAACTTGGTCGCTCTGTGGGGTTAGCAAACCATTTCTCCTTCGTGCTCTGACTTCATGTACCTACCTTGCTACCATCTGCCTCTTGGCACCTGGGCCAGAGGCCGGTCAGCAGACCATGTACATGGCAGCCACCAGCAAGCACACTGTCTCCACTTGTGCAGCTCATCTACCCTGACTGTCGCCTACAGGACCCCAAACTACGCTCACTCACTCTGGGGCACCAACTCAACAAAGTGAGCTCGGTTCATGCTGGGTTTGAACCAGTTCACTGAGACGTGGCTGCAGGAAAGGAAAAAAATCCTTCCAGTCACATCTGCCTCAACCTGAAGATAAAAATGAATCAAAATACAAATACATGCAAGAGGACTGTTCTACATTTAAACTGTCTTTTTCTGTTGGACAAGGGTGAACAAAATTATTTCTTAGCCACTGCAGGGATTGTATTAATTCAAGTATCATTCTAAATTGGCTTTCATTAAATGTAACAGTTGAACTAGGGCTTTTGCCTGTTGCACCTCTTCTTCACACTATGTGAAGGATAGAAAAAAAGGGCTCTGGGTTCAACCAACAACCTAGAGCAAAGCCTGCTGAAAGGGGGCCATGAAGCTATGGAGCCTACAAGCAAGAGGCATCAGGCCTCCGTAATTCAAGGCAGTCTAGCTCCGATGACGCCAAAGTAAATGGTAGACTGCTCAATAGGGTCTAAAACTAAGCCACATCTAAAATGGAGCAGAAAAACACAAATTGCCTCAAAATTAATTGAGTACACAACTAACTAGTCCAAAACTACTGTGCAAATTCAAATTCTTGCTGCTTACTATAGCTGGTGACTACACACATATCTCAGGTCTATATTTTCAGAAAAAAATATACCTGCAATGTTATTTAAAGCTGTACCCCTGGCATCCTGCTCTAAACCCCCAGAGGAGTTATTTGACTTTCTACTGCAACTGTAGATACAGCATGACATATAAGTAGGTCATAGATTAGGAGTGAACACTGATGACTAATTATTATTGATTAATATTTATGCCAATAATTATAAAATCTCCCTGTTAAATTAAGGTAATTTAAGAAGAAATATTGAGGTCTTATTCTTCTCATATTTGAGTCAGACAATATTCATGCTTACATTTAACTCACTGTCTCCGTCATTAACCTTCACTGACCTATAACATATACGCCCTGCTCATGCCATCAAGCTACTGAGGAACTTCAGCACTCTGACTTGAAGGCTAGGAATAGTGACTTCTGAAATAGTGGACAATGGAGTCTGATTTTCTAAAACATTTCTAGGATCCTTGATATAAGTCCTGCAGCCTGTTCAACATGTGGTTCCAGGGGAGCATGAAGGAGGGAGGGTTAGAGAAGTGGGGAGACCGGGGCTGTGATAAGCTATGAGGTTGCTGAGCAGCATTCAGAAGAGCTCAGCTCAGCCTGGCTCTGACCATAGGCTGCTTAGCAGTGTTAACTTCTTACTAGTTCCTTCTTAGCAACTCACTTTTCTTGGTTTGAAAAATAAAACAAAGCATAATCACCAAAGGAGTCTTTCTGACATTAATTGCTAAATTCTGTCTTTACCATATATGCCCCCTCCATAGCCACCCCTAGCAAAATATCACAACTAAAAGAAAAGCGAGATGAAAACCAAAAAGAAAAGAAAAAGAAATAAGGTTTATGAATGTATATAAAGGGGAATGGCACTCTTAATCCAGCCTTCTCCTAAATCAAGAAAACATATAAAGCAAAACAAAAGGCCATGGGAGTGTGTGTGCCTGAGAGAGAGAGAGAGAGAGATTGAGAGAGAGAGAGAGAGAGAGAGAGAGAATCTTCATGGTACAAGAGAGGAAGACACATACGATTTCTCAGAGTTGTAATGTCACAATTAATAAACAAAGCTCACAGCCAGTGACATTACCCAGGAAATACTATGTCCTGTGCTGTTCAGTGTTTGTTTCAAAGGGCAAAGTCTGGAAGAAAACAGAGGAAACAGGAGAGAGGAAGAGAAATTCATTTTAACTACACTGCCGCAAGCTCTACAAGCAAGCCAAATCTCAAGTCTACTTTTTTTATTTTGTTAGAATATCATTATTCTGAGTACACACATGGTAAAGAAAAAAATTTGATTTTCCTTTGGGTGAAAGTCTATGGTATTTATCATTTTGTGGTTTTACAAATAAAAAGACATTAAACCACCTTCCTTTCAATGCATCATACTCTGAAGAGTTTGGCTCTGTAAGAAACTCAGAATGTGTCCTCACTTAAACTCTGAGATCCTCCTACCTGATTAAAGGTTTTTCAGTTCCATAATGCAAAAGCCAAAATACTCAATTTTCTCATATAGCAACAAAGCTTCTGTCTTTGGGTCCAGTAGAGATGCCCTGGCCGTCCAGTCCCTGGAAGGCCTCGCTACACCCCCCGTGCAGGTGCAAACACGCTTCTCTGCTCCCACTCAAGAAGCACATGGGCAAGTCTTTCCTTCTCCTGTCTCCCCTGGCATTCAGACTTCAGTTCTCACATTTCTCACATTTCTAGATTTGTTTCATCCACAAGCTCAGGTTTCTGAAATACTAAAGCATTGCCATTTAGTTACAATCTCTCTGAAATGGGTCCAACAAGTTAGTCTGAAAATCGTAACTTTTGTATTTGTCATAAACTCTAGCCAGAGAAATCACCATCTAGTTTTACAAAGGATCACAAAATGTATCCCAGATAAACTTATATTTATTTAGGATTACCTTGTATGGGTAACACAAGATGGTAATGCTGAGCCAGTTTGAGAGAGAGACAGACAGACAGACAGACAATGAAAAAAAGTCATACTGCCGTGCAAGGAACAGAGTTGGCAAGAGGCTTAGCAGAAACTGGTTTTGATGAAGAGAGTTCTATAGCTGAGGAACCAGGGGAAAGTGAGTGCGAGCCATTTGTGGTCAACAAAGTCCCTGCATCCAGGGCAGGTGGCCATTCCCCGCCAAAGGCTGAGCAGATACCTCAGGGGTATGTGTGAGGAAGGGCATAAGCAGTGTGTGACCTGAATCAAGAGGACACAGGAAACCAGTCATAGTCATATACACTTGTACTGCCCAGGTTCTGGTAGGCTGAGGCAAGAGGATCTCATTTGAGCCTAGCCTGGGTAACCTAGTAACTTAATGAGACCCCCATTGCAAAATAAAAAGTAAAAATAAATAAATAGATGGATAGATAGGTAGACTGGGGATGTAACTCAGTGTAAAGGGTTCAGTTCTCAGTAAACTGCACCCCTCCATACACACGAAGAGAATATGGGGGGCAGCTCACCAGGTAACAATTCATACTATCTTAGCAAGGAAACATGTAATGAATATGTCAGTCACAGCAATATACGCGCACCCATGTTTACAGCAGCATGATTTATAATAGCTAAATCTTGGAAACAACCCAAATGTCCCTCAACTGAGGAATGCATAAAAAAAGATGTGGTTTTCTTTATATAATGGAGTACTATTCAGCTATGAAGAAGGATAAACTTGAGACTTTTATAAGTAAATGGATGCAACTTGTGACCATACTCATAAGTGAAACAAATCAGATCCACATGTGTAAACATCATATAGTCTCAAATATATATAGTCATACAGTGTGAGAAACTGAATGAGTAAATGGAACCCAAAATGTACAATAGATATTATGAATTAGGAAGAACTGTTTGAAAGAAAAGAGAAACTCTGATCAAGGAAAAGGGAAAGGAAGGAGGAAAAATGCAAAAATACATATATAAATAAGATAGTTAAGAAAATGATACTGCTAGTTTCTCTTAGTTCATTGAAAATAAAGGTTTGTGCTAACACTGTCCAGTATCTTATTCCTATATCTTGTACTCTGAGTAATTACTCTGAAGATAACAATACACAATTCATTTATTATTGTTACTCTGCTAATGTCTTGTTTTGAAATTCTGGGTTTTTTTCCTTTTTAAAGTAAAAAATAATTACATCCACAGAGATGGAATTTCTTAAAAAATAGAGTGCAAACATCTCTAAAGATGCAGGAATATTATTCTTGGTGAGAAAAATTATCTTTTAGTGGTATTTTATGGACACTTTAATCTTATAAAACATAAATAATGATGGTTTAATCTTATAAGACACAAAATATTATCCTAAACCATTTCCTCTACATTGAGTACAGAATTAAAAGACAATAATTTCACTGAGATAAAATGATATAATCAACTGTAGTCATTCAAAGTGTATAGCTGTCCGGTCTGGGCAAATGTTACCCATGTTACCACTAATACAATCAAAATAGCAGACATTTCTATCTCTCCTGCCCCTTTGCGACAAGCCAGTCCCCCTCTCTGGCCCTTACTGATCTGCTTTCTGTCACTATAGAATACTTTGCCTGTTCTAAAATTTCACCTAAGTGGAATCATGCCGAATGCATTCTTTTGTGTTTGGCTTCTCTGATCTCGATTTTACCAAACCTACCACTTTGCTTAAAACCTTTTGCCCTTCTTTCTAAGTCTCACAGCCAGGAAAACAGCCTCAAATCTGATAATGAGACCCAAGATGGACGTGTGCCATGTTTGAGAAAGTTGCTAACATAGCAGGAAATAAGCAGCAGGAAGCAGCGAGGTCAATGCCAGTTCATTTCCTTTTGGGGTATTAATTTTAGCACATTGCTTGGGTTTCCCCAAAAAAGATATTTTGGGAGTAAGGGAATTCCAAGCATGAAAGCCAAAAATAGAGAATAAGACTACTCTTTGGATACACTTTTCCACCAACGCCTGCAGTGTTGTCTGACGAAACAGACAGGAGAGGAATGCTGGATGGTGAAATCAGGGGAAGACACGAGTCTTCTCTCAAGATGCAGAAGAATGTAGGCAAAATACAAAAGCGCACAAATAATTATGGACGATTTCTAAACATGCCAATACTGCTGTCACTTAAAATAAAATCTTTGTGGGTCCATAAATGAGGAATTTACCTACTATAACTTAACACCAAACACAAACACTTTCTTCTCATTGTCAGAAGCCTGCAAGGGGATCCAGTTTTTCATAGACTCATTCCTCTAAGAGCATTCCAGTGTTAGATGAATTCAGATGATCAAAATCACCTTTCCTGATGGGTTTCATTATCTTCTGACCAGATCATTATGTGATCTGGCTCTTCATAAAATATTTAATGAGAAAAACATAAGTAGTTCTGTGTCCCAAGTACTCTAATAAACCATCAAATTTGAGGTTCTAGTTTCCTTCAAGCTGTTGCCACATAGTGATGGGAAGAGAAAATCTTAATTCCCTCAAAACCCTGGGGTATAATGCATGTAAGAAATCAATTTATGTCTTTTTTAAAATAAAGCAAAGAGATGTTAGTTAAAATGACTTATTTAAGAATCGTATTTGTCACTAAAAACCATTTTATGTCAAATAAAATAATTTTGATACTACATATAGGATTCTTCGACTCACAGTACTATAATTCATAAAAAATATGCTAGAATCCAGAGCAAAAGACAACCAATCTGACATACTGGAGAAAAAATACAAAGAGGTCTATACTCCTGAATTTTACAATGCTGTATTTTATTTTATTAGTTATTTAATATCTAATATTGTCTTACTTAGTGAAAATTACATTAAATTATTGCCCTAAATAGAGCAGTACTTCATTAATTGGATAGGCTATCTGACCAATAAAAGAAATCGGATTCCTATTTCTCACCTTTTGCTAAAATCAAATCCAAATGAATCAAAGACCTAGACATGAAACCAGAAATTTTAAAAGTGCTGGATGATATGATAGGGGAAAGACCTGAAACCACAGCAAACACAAAGCAACACAATTCACAGTAGGCAAATTGTGGAAACAACTTAGAAGCCAAATAATAATGAATGAAAATAAGAAAATGTGATATATAGATAGATAAATAATTTAAATATAAGAAGACTGAAAACAAGTCATTTGCATGAAGATGGATGAAACTAGAGAAAATCATGTTAAGTTAAATAAGCCAGACTCACAAAGTTAAATACTGAATTTTTTCCCTTATACAAGAAATCAACTAAGCCAGGGATGTAGCTCAGTGGTACAGCATCTGCCTAGTGAGGTCCTGAGTCTGATTCCTGGTACCAAAAACAAAAAAATCTCATAAATAAATACATTTAAAAAAGAGAGATGATAGAAAACTAGGAGGTAGATTTTTGGAGATGAGGAGGGGATCCGCAAAAGAAGGAGACAAGGGAGAGAGAGTAATGGTACAGGAAAAAGATCAAGTTGATATGCTAAAAGCATAAACCAATTTACCAAAACGCCTATCAGTCAGTATCACCAACATGCAGTAGTAAGTACTGAAATAGGAGTGATTATTAAAAAAGAAAAAAGGTTTGATTTTTCTAAATGGGAAGTTGGTAGTGGGCATTATTAAGTGGGCAGCCTTGTCTTATATTACCTAGTTTTGTAAAACAAGGATTTATAAAGTGCCTTAACCATATGTTCAAAGGACTAAGAGCCATACAAAGGACAGCTTCAGGATTTATCAAGGCTAATCTCTGACTTATATAAGCATCCCTCACACATCTGTATCTGATGTAATAGAACCAGAATTTATCAAATATTTTTGGCATCAAGGGTATATGCAGAGGTGGTGAGATCTAGTGAAAAGGTCACCAAGACAAAAATTGTATGACTTGTTCTTGATTCCTCACTTCCTGTGGTACTAACTTTGAATAAGTCATGATTCTTCTAGTCTTCTTTTTTCCATTTGTTTAAAAAAAATGTAGGTGAGTAGTGATATTCTTGCCTCAACTGGATTTGAAAAACAAAAAGATCCACACTAACAGGTTTAAAACTATGCAAGTACCACAAAAAACTGAAAGATTAACAACATTTTGTAAATTTTAAAAGTGAAAAAGAATAAAAACGATGGTACAGAATTTCAAAACAAAATAATAGATTAACAATGGTCAATATATTGTGTACTGTTATCTTCAAAGTAGTTGCTTTTATGCACACTGTATTGCTAGATTCTTATATAAGCACCACCCTTAAACTCATAAAACAATCCAGCTCTTGGTCATGGGTCTCCTGAGGACATATTTCTCCTCATGTTGGCAATAGTTAGCACCTCTGTTAACACACTCATGTTACTAAAAGACCTCTAAATCCACATGGAAACCAAAAACCACACTGTGTTTTCTAAACTAAAAGGACTACTGGTACAACATTCTAATCCACTAGCTGAAATGTAGGGGCTTAGAGCTTACCAGAATTTGAGCCATAATGGAATATATAAAATTACACATCTAAAATATGGGCAGAAAAGGGCTGCAGACACATCAGTGATGATTCCTCAAAAGCATCATGTTTGTTGGAGGATCTGCAAGCTAAATACAAACTGTAACACTAGGAGTCACACACACTGAGACTGTGATCATGGCTCATTAGTAGCTACTGTCAACAAAGACAGCCTCTGAGAGAGCTTCTATCTGGTCAGAATGTCTAGGTTCTGAATATTCCTCTGCACATCAAAAGCATCCACCTCCCAGCACTGCCATCTGGCTGAGGTAGGAAGTTTGCAGGAATAGTGATAAGGGAGAGGATACCACATGGAATAAGGATGCAGATAAATGATTGCCCACTCTAAAGGTGATCAAAAGACCTTAACACAAAGAATATGGTCAAAACAAAGCACACAGGATCCTACTGGCTAAATTCTCAAGGCTTTGGGAAAATTATTCCACATGTCCTTTAGAATTCCTCTAATTCTATGTGGAGTTTCTGTCACTGAATCCTCATCTGATAGCAGTGAGGTACAGTGTGTTTACACATCTGTGGACAGGATGCAGTTGCTGATGTTCAAATGATCATACTCAGAATGCAGTCAGTCAGGCTTGTGATGATAGTGAGCATCTGTAAGGGACATTTCCTTATTTTGGTAGGATTGTTAAGATCAACGAGTTATGAATCAACTTAGAAATAAATATGTCTTTAATTCTTTTATCTTTTATTTAGTAATTAGATTTCAAGGAAGTTGTCCTATAGTACAGCTCTCACCCTATCTCTTCCAAGGGTACATCTTGCATAATAAAACCAAAAGCATGGAGTTGACATTGGTATAATCCATGGAGCTAATTCAGATTTCAGTGGTTTTGTGTGTGTGTGTGTGTGTGTGTGTCTGTGTGTGTGTGTGTGTATTTAGGTCTCTGAAGTTTTCTTATACAAGTAGATTTGGGTAACCAGTGCCATAATCAACACATAAAACCATACCACCACTACAAGGTTTTCTCATAGTACCTCCTAGTAGGCATTTCCAGCTCCCAAAACAACCCTAATTCCTAGCAGCCACTAATGTGCTCTTTACCTCTGGAATTTTGTCATTTCAAAAATGTCATATAAGTGAGCTCATTCAGTCTATAATCATATGAGATCAGTTTTTTCATTAAATTTAATTCTCCTGAGGTCCACTGAAGTCATTGTGTACAACAATAGTTCATCTTTCTTTATTATTGAATAAGAGTGGTATAGATATACCACAGTATGGTTAACTACTCAACCACTGAATAGCATATGGAAAGATGTCATTGTTTTAAAGTAGTCCAAATTTGTGAATGTTGACACAGATTAAATTAGTAGTACAAAGTAAAAAGAATTGCCCTTACTAGAGGAAATATACACCCCCCAAATCGCCTCAAAAATTGATTATACAAATGTATTATACATTTTCCTTGTTCTTTTTACATTTTAGTGACATATAAAGTTCTTAACTACATTTCCTAATTTTAGTGTAGTTACATAAGCTGTTACCAAAAATATTCTATGGAAAACATGCATACCTTTCTGTCCTAAATTGTAATTTGGTAATGTAGCTACAGTAACCCCTCAGTGTCTTCCATAGAGTGCAGAATTTTAAGATGTATCTGTTTTTTCCAGGTAGAATTGAACTAACAATCCCCAAGATTGCTGAGTGTTTTTGATCTGCCTTGCTTAACTTTTCAACCATTTTGTCCACTGAAATATTCCCTGTGGCCACCTGAAGTTCCAAGCACAAAGTGTGGTCTTCCTTTTTCTGTCATTTTAAGCTCTTAAGACACCACATGTGATAACAGATTTATGACAAGCACTTGCCCAAATGCAATACATCTCAAATATCCTATGAAATTGGCCTCTATTGTAATCTTCATTTTGAAGATGAGGAAATTGAAGCCTAGAAGTGTTAGAGTTGGAGTTCGTGTCACCTGGTAATACATGTATGCTCAGTATTCAAACCCAGGGAGGCTTCTTCTAGAGCCTGTGCCCCAACCCTGCTGTCACCATGTTGCAAAAAGTAGGCCCTGCTGGACCAGTTGCCCGATGCCCTTTTTATTTCTAATTCACCTTCTCAGCCTTATTCTATATTTTTCTTGTCTTTTCTTCTTTTTTTTTCTCCTCCGTGTCTCTAAAACAATTCCTTTTCTGCCCCCCCCCACACTAAAATAGAAAATCTGAACTGAAATTTACTATGTAGAGCCTGGGCATCCCCTCTTCTTCCCCCTACCTTTCCTTCAAGTAAAAGAGAAATGAAGGAACAGCCAAGGTTCCCCCAGTGCAGCCAATGTTGTGATTGTTTGCTGGGAGAACATCCAGTTTGGGGATTTGGCACATTCCTTTCCTTCAGTTTTTTTTTTACTCTCATTTTGGGTTGAATGCACCAACTAGAAACTGGACAAAGGAAAAAGAAAGAACACAAAACTCATATTGGTTGAAGTGATCCTTTACAGAAAACCTAGGGGAATGAGGCAGCAAAAAGCTGCTGTAATTCTTGGCTGGAATGTGTTAATCTGGGGTTCATTATTTATTTCTCTGTGGTTTCTGAGTCTCACAACTCCTCTAGGAATGAACACATATTTAAAGACCCAAGGATATGTATTTGGAGTATTTTTGATAGATTCAATCCTTGTTACCTCATACCTTTGGCTTTGACACCACACAAATAGCACTAAGTATATAATTCTTTCTCATTTTACCTTTCATTTGTAATAGAGTAGAAATCATATGAAAAATTTGCCTTTGCCTCACACCAAATCTTGAAGCAAATTACAATCTCTAAAAGACTATTGGGTTGGCAAAACTTTGATCTCTCCCATAAATTGTGCAGTCACTCATCATTGCTCCTCCCTTTCCAACACCACCCCTCTCCCATCCTTCCTTCTCACATAATTAAATTAAACATACACAGCCATTCCTCTGCTACAGTGAGTTTTCCAAAGGGGTTCTCAAGAAAGTCATGTTGAAAAGATTCTGCACATACAGAATTGCTCAGTGGTCTCTCTAGGTGATCTTCACATAGTCAGCCTATGATGATTAACAGAAGTCTTGTGGCCAGGTGTTCAGTGAGATGTTGAGACGGTTTCTGAACCACTTTTCCATTCCCTGCTCAGCAACCTTTGGCTTCCACTAGCATTTTCTCCACAAACCACCAAGGTACACTAGGGAACCCAGATGTTAGAGAAGAAAGGCTAAGGGGACCATGGAGAAAGGATAATATAGCAACCCAGGGATGGGAAGGATGGGTACAGAATTGGAGGAAGTCAAAAGGGGAGAGGTAGGAATCCCCATATTGGATTTGGTGCCAGACACCCCTCATACATGTTCCCTCCTCATCACAGACACCTCCTCCTGCACCCTTTCAGGATGGCCACCCTCCTTCTTAATCATTCACTGATTGACCCCCTGTAAGCTATACAAGTCACAGTGGTATTCCTACCGAGACAGGTCATGTCGCCAGAGGATGGACTATTGTATCTTGCAGATCTTTGAGTAACAATTTACACATTTCTGCTGTGTCTTTCTGGCTTCCTGATTCATCAGGCTGCTTTTTGAGGATAACATGATATTCAGAGGATGAAGTTCTAGCTAAAACAAAATAAATAATCAGATAAAATATTCTTGTTCTCACTCTGGAATTTTGAGAATCGAACTTACTTATTCAGACAGAAACAGATTTTAGAATCTACACACTCTCAGTAATGCAGATATATTATGCTTTTATAATTCATATAGGAGCCCATGGTTTCCAAGGGCTATGATGTAAAATATGGCATCAATGTTGGCCAAGTAAAATGCTTTTCTATGTATCAATCATTCCTCACCTCAAGTCCACATATGGTCCCATATTAATATCATATGTGATATACATCAAAAAAGTATATATTGTGGATATATAGTGTATATAACATGTGTTATACATAGTATACACAGTATGATTAAAATTTTATTACAGAAGAGAAATTGCCATTAATTCCCAACAAATTGTTTCCTCTTACTTCAAACACACTTATCCCATCATTCTTGCCACCTTCTGAAGCAGCCACGGAAATATTCTTTGTGAGTATCTTTAGCTGTGCTGTTATGACTGCCTCAGTGTCCTGAATCATTTCAAAATGTTTACCTTTCATAATCATTTTGACTTTGGGAAAGAACCCGAAATCGTTTGGTGGCACACCAAGTGAATAAGGTAGATAAGGACACCCTGTACTGGTTTCACAAACCTGCCTTTCCAATGGAAGGTACTCCACAGATGCAGTCACTGTATTTTTGTTTTTACTTTTTTATTAGTACACATTTTCAGTACATGTTATGGTTTGTGTTTGGATGGCCTTCCAAGCCTCATGCAGTCATGGAGGTGGTTGAGTCAAGCATTTGTGATTAGTTTGTTGTCTAGCATTGGGATTGACAGTGTGAGTGCTGTGCCCACCCATGGGTGGGTTGCTGGCATACAATATAAAGGAGGAAAGGAAGCATTCTTCTTTCTCCCTTCTTACCCTGTTGGCTCTTGTTGCTTGGGGCTTCTATGAACGACTTTCCCTCAGCCACACGACTTTACCTTGGAGCCAGCTGAGTATGGACTGAAATTTCCAAAAACTTTAAGATAAATAAACCTTTCCTTCTATAATTTTGGGCATCAAGTATTTTGTCTCAGCAAGGATAGAAAAGTAACCAAGATAGTATATAATGATCACATCATGGAGATGTTAGATGATTCATTGTGGAGAGTTAGTACATCTTAATTCTTTTTTCTTTCCCTTTCCCTTACTCCTTCCCTGCCCCCTCCATTTGATCACACATCTCCTAAAGACACTTCATGAAAGAGGACTGCCAATAATTGCTTCTGAAGTGGCAAGAATGTTGGGATAAGTGGGAATGTATCTTCTACTGTAATAAAATTTTATTTAAATATTCTATGTAAATTTCAATGACACTATATATATATATGTGTGTGTGTAAGTGCATATATACATTATTGTATATATATAATATGTATTTATATATAATATTTTATATATATACATATATATATGTATGTATATATATATCTATAGTTCCTAACATATCTTGCCTGATAGTAGGTCATAAGATCCTTCTAATTCCAAAGGGTTCTTATTCCATATTTTGGAGGGAGAAATACTACACAGACCAGTCAAGAGGAATCTGAACAGATAGGATTTGCTGAGTTTCCCTACCCAGATGATTAGCAATGATGTCTCTGTGATGAAGGCTCCATAGAAACCTAAAATAATAGGATCAGAGTGCTCCAGAGAGTTCAGTTGCAAAGACTGTAGAGGGTAATGCTCCCAAGAGCAGGGAAGTTCCCTATTTTTCTTTATGATAACCTATGCATTTCTTTATCTGTATTCTTTGAAATACACTTTATTATAATCTGGAGAAAGCAAGCATTTCCCTGAGTTCTGTGAGCTACTCAAGCACATTAACAGAACCTGAAAAAAGTGTTAATGCCACATGTCTGGTGTCAGAAGCGATCAGGATTGTGAATGCATAGTAGGAAAAACTGAACTTGAGTCTCTCTCCCTCCCTCCCTCCCTCCCTCCCTCCTTCCCTCCCTCCCTCTGTGTGTGTGTGTGCCTCATTCATTCTATGAATACTTCAAATGAGTTTAAGTGAAACTTTGAGAGACTTAGCTAAAATGATTTTGTTCAAAGTTGACCCTTCAATCACATTCTACAGATCAAATTTCCAACAAAATTTGAAAATGAAATATTTCTGATCTCCAGTATCTTACTGAACAAACACAAGTATCTTTTCCTTAGAGAAAAGTGTCATAGAAATCTGTCTACTACCACAACTAGAGGAGAGTTGATGTCTTGAATCAGAATATACTGAGTCAGAAAAGCTGTAGGTTGCTTTGCCTTTTCTACATTATGCAAGATAGAAAAAAATAAGGCACTTATATTTTATTTAAATATAATGAATGCTCTTTAAAATATGCCATAGGACATTATAAATAAGTCTGCCCTACTTTAAACCAGGACTCCTTTTAAACTCTATGGGGAAAACTCACCAATTCTATCCATGTGACTGCTCTTAACCATGTTGGGTCATCTCACAAAATGTAAATTGAGCAAGGCCAGCTCAACAAAAGGGTAAAGTAATGATGAATAGAGTAAAGCAAAGAAGGATTTTGGCCTGCAAGATGTTCAATCGCTCATTCTGGGTTAGAGGTGAGTGATATTACACCAGCTTAATGGACTCACCAGTACTAATTAAGCAGGGACACAAAGAATGACCAAATGCATCATGAGAAGTTGTTATAATTCTTCAAAGAAGTCTAACGTTCACAGAAATAATTCATAAGCCACATGTCCAATGATACTGTCAATGCCAGCTTTAAAAATGTTTCACCCCACACAAAAGATGTCTCTAGCCCTAGGAATGATCATGCATCCCTTTCATACGTCTTCTCTTAAATGAGATAATTTGTTAAAGCACAAAATTCATACATAAACAAATCATAGATGCAGTTTCATAGATCTTTGCCTTTCCTATTGAGGGAAATCAATAGTTTGCCAAAATAGAACTGTAGGGCCATTTTTCTACCTTCATAGAATTCAAGTATAATGAACACATAATATCATTTCTACTTCTGGTGCAAGGAAGTTCAACAAAGCATGTTGTTGCTTTACTTCCTGCTTTGTTCTCCCATCATTTTGTGAAAGTCATCACTTCTGCAAATCCAACCAAAAAAATAACAATACTAAATAAAACCAGGAGGTCATGAAGGATTGGATCTCACACACATAAACCTGACAACAGTAACTATCACACAAGACTGCCAGAATCACAACCATATAGAAAGGCTACCACAGTCTTACGCAAAGAATATTTCTGCAAGGACACCTGTCCAACAAGTGCCTAATTCTGAACTAAAGCAACCCTGTAATTGATCTTTATGGTCAATTACTGTATCAGAATAACTTACATAATTCTTCTCATCTTGCTTTCAAAATCTTCCTGCTTCCTAAATCTCCTTAAATATACTCTGAGTTTACTAAGATATGTATTTTCCCATTGCAGTGCTCTGCTTCTCCCAAACAAACTCATTATTTTAGGAGAATCGCTGTTTGCTATTTAGATTGACACATTGGTGATGATTCCATGTTCCACATACACTGAGTATCCTTTCCAAGCAAAACCTGAGGGGCTCAGTGCTCTTGTGGTTTATTAGAGGAAAAAGTCAGGAAATTGGTGAGGCTCTAGAGTGAGACAGTGATAGGCATTATTCTACTATGGGCCTGTTATGGTTTGTGTTTGGACAGCCCTCCCAAGCCTCATGCAATCATGGACATGGTTGAATCTAGCATTTGAGATTGTTTCATTGTCTAGCGCTGGGATTGATGGTGTGAGTGCTGCATCCACTCAGGGGTGAAGCCAATATACAGTGTAAGGATGGGAAGAAGGTGTGTTTCCTCTCTTTTGCCCTTTTGGTCTTGCTGTTTGCAGCTGCCATGAACAGCTGCCCCTCAGCCACGCCACCCTGCCTTAAAACCAGGAGAATATGGACTGAAACCTCCAAAAAACTTTAAGAGAAATAAACTTATCCTTCCCTAATTTTGGGAATCAGGTATTTTGTCTCAACAGTGAGATAAAAGTAACTAAGACAGGGCCTCATAAGCCCAGGTACTTACCCTCATTCTGGTCCAACATCAAATTAAAAGAAAATTCCAAAGTGACCTTGAGTTTTTTCCAGGATTATTTGTAATAAAGTATGACTTGTATCTAGAACAGCCCCTCCAGATCCACTGTTTATTTTTCTCTGATCTGGAATCAAATCCCCCCAAACATTCCTCAAGAGTACTGTTACCACATTTTATTGGTGGAAAGTACACTGAAAATGATACATCCTAGGGGGTGCTCAGTGGCCAGCTGAATACCACTGTGGTAGAGAAAGCAGACAAAAGGATTAACTTTCCATTTGCAAAAAAAAGGTACACTCTTCCCTTGTGTAGCTCCTGAGAGGATGCCTGCTCCTGGTGGCCAATGTCTATACCTCATCAGAAAGCAACAACAGAGGATCAGAAGAAAAACCTCATTCAACCCATATTTATCCAAACCTTGGTTTCTAGGACTGTCCTGTCAGTGTTCATATTGTAGCTGGGATAGGAAAAGAACTGCATTATTTATTCTGCCAAGGAGATAATGGAGCCAGTAATTTCTACATCAGCCTCTGGTAGGTTTAACTATCCATTAACCATACTCTTTCATTCAAACTAGAATATCACATATTTCTGGCTTCATACCATACCATAGGCATAGATCTACTGCAAATTAAATAGTGAGTATGTTTGAATCGACAACATGTGGTGCTATCTTAGCTCCAAGTCATTAAGCAAACTAAAATTTTTCTCATGATTGAAAATCACTATCATGTGTTAAAAATAATAATAATAATAATAATGGCTAATGCTTTGATTTCCTTATAATAAACACAATGCTAAATACTTTACATATGTATTAGCTCATCTATTTCTAGTGACATCCATGTGACTCAATCACTTATCCACACTTTATGGATGATGTAACTGAGGCAAGGAGAAGGCAAGTGTGTCCAAGGTCACAAAGCAGTTAATTGGCAAAGCCAGGGCTTGAACTCAGGTCTCTGGCCACAAGTTTATGCTCTAAACCAGTTCAAACGACTTTGCTCTGGCAAAAGAAGCTCATTTTATTTGGATAGAAAAATAAGAAGAGATGATTCTAGTGCATTCTCCTTTCAATAATTTAATATGAACTATTCAAAGTGAGCAATTGAGATGCTTCTCAGAGTCTGACTCACTCCTTCTGGATTTCAGAGTGCTGTTATGGAAATAAGTTGAAGTTTAGATCATACTTTTGTTCCAATATATACAATGAAAGAAATTTGGTTCTGAGATACCCAGGATGGTTCACTCCCTACTTTTGCCCTTTGAGAAATGTACTCTCATTTCATCTGAGTGAGAGCATCTCTGATGTTGAAGGGAAACTTTTGTCTTGGTCCTTGCTGCTCTATCTGACCAAATATTTAGTAGAAATGATTTTAAGGTATATTCCAGTTTCATGTTTGATTTTGGGGGGTGGTTCACACTCATCCAGTCTATGCAGCTGCTATACATTCCCAAAATCTCATGAAATAGCACCATATTATCGCAGGGGAAAACCGTCTAGTCAGAAAGGCTGCCCTTTGGGAGGGGATGCTAAAATCCCATATTAAGGTCCACTAAGTAAATGGGGGTTGTCTGACATGATTTAGGAGGTCCCGGCCTAAAGCGCTGTGGTAGGCATGATGAAAGTGAGACCAAAGATCATGTTTCCCAAGGAACCCAGAACACCACACCAGAGGTTGGTGCATGATATCCATCTGTTAAGTTCATGACGCCAGAGAACTTCAACTGTAGTGTCATGAAAAGCAGCCTGGCCCCTCCAATTTCAAAAGCATCAGTTCCTATCCACTTTGCTTTGATGGTGTACAAAATGGGTCTGAAATGTGATCTCTAATTATTCCCAAGGTTGAGGCTGCCAAAAACGAGCCATAAGCCAGACCCTTTTCCATGTTCAGTCTTCTTCACCAGCTTTGAAATTAAGACCATGCTGGTGGGAAAGATTGAAAAATAGAAAAAGGAGGCCTCTTTCTTTCCTAACTTTAACAGAAGTTATCTCCCCCCCCACACACACACACAAAAAAAAAAACCAAGTTAATTTAGAGCCACAGCTGGGTTCTCATTATATAAAGTGTGAGGCATAAACAGAACTTACCAGATAAAGTGGGTACAATGTAAGAACTGAGGTAAAAGCAAAAAGAAATGTTAAATTATTTAAAATTTTATTTCAAGTGAGGTCATTGATTGGTCATTTTGTTATATACATTTCAAATGCATATGTGCATAGTACAAATGGCACATATGTGAAGGACCTACTATGTGCCTGACAGTTGCTGAGCTTTGTGAAAACAACAGAAGAAAAATAAGAGACATGATCCCTAAGCTCATGGAACATGGAGTCTAGTGACGGTGATTGAAACTAAATGAATATTTATATAAACCTGTAAGATCATAACCCACTATGAGATGCATCCATGAATAGGGCACGACTTGGTTAGGAAGGTTAGAGTAGATTTTTCTGAGAAATTTTGAAAGCTGAGAGTATCACTATACTATTCCAAACTCATTCTAACTTTAAGGGGTGAGGTCTAGTATTAGGTGGTAGGCACTTAGGAGAAGAGGGCCGGCCACTCAGTAAATACTCACTGAATCACTAAAGGTAGAAACACTTGGAGGATGTTCAGGGACCAAAATATGGTAGAGTGTAAGGAAACTGATGGCAACTGATATTCCTGAATCCTACAAAGTTGACAGAGCCTTGCGCAACTAAGGCAGCTTGTATAGGCTGCCAAACGGAAACACACAATTCCAGCAGAGGGAACAATGCAGAGGAAGAAATCAGTGGAAAACTCCTT